>MCJB01051160.1:2346-22063 GCA_002018475.1 Nicotiana obtusifolia | reverse complement strand
TGCCAGCCACATCTTAGCAGCATTTCGAAACAGTTGAGGGCAGGTTCAACGTCTGCCTTGGGCAGAATTGCATTTTTGGGAATAGGCTTCAAAGATGGCCCAGTCATCACAAGAGAAATCCAATTCATCATGCATTCATTTCAGGGGTTTTGGTCAGATCATATAAGCTACACACACTTACAGGAAAACAAAGAAAGTCAATTACAAAGCCTTAACTACTTCAAACAGACTATCGATTAAACATAAAACTGTTAACTAGATTATTACAAATCACTCCAGCTGCGAATCTTCTAAGTTCAAACTGAATTAATATAAGAACTCATCCTTCCCCTACCCCTTTTATATTTCGAAGCGAGATACTTGAAACAGGACAAAATGAGCATTATTATTTACTGTTGGTTGATCCAGGAACAGAGTGATGAAATTGAATACTGCTTTTAGTTAACCCGGGGTGCTAACTGCTGAATCGTAAAACAGAAGCGTTAATAGAATATCAGTTGTCTAGAGCGCCTGATTATTTGTTTTAAACATGATGATAATCCATAATCGCGGAATGACTTGTATGATATAATATGCGGACAGATTGAATTCATAGAACCAAGCATATGAACTTTGACATCTATTAGTTCAAAACTTTTGAAACCAACTCGAGACTCATTACAATCAACAAACACACACAAATAAACACTACAAGATTGAACCCTGGTTTACCGTTACTTAAACAGCACCCCAGAACAAAATCAACTCATTATGAACATAGCTGAACTCAACTCTACTAATTAAACAACTAAACAAGTGAATCAGCAGAACAGTAATAGCAAATAGTGATGGCCATCGATAGGGAAACCACAGCATGTCAATTACACAGGTTCGAGCAGTAAGCGTATCATTTGCTTGTAATATGATTTGCAATTACAGAGTATTCAAGCGTACCTATGAAACTGCAACCAAATTTATCTACTCGAAACAGCTATACCAATCAGTCACAGCAACAGCAATCGATCACGGTTGTTTCCCGAGCGATCTTCTTTTACTAACCAAGAACAGCAAAGCAGAACTTTAATTCCTTCCCTCAGTTCTAGAAATTATTAGAGTATGTTGATGTGCTTATGTTCCTTTTAACTTTCTGTTTTTCTCAGACTGTTATTTTCTTAAATGTTACTCTGTATTCTCTTCCTCTCGACTGACCTATCTTTCTTCTTATATCCCCCCCAAAACTAGAACCGACCTCCCCCAGATTTCCTTTTGATTTTTATTCCTTTTTTCTGTTTTTCAGAATCCTCACACGACCTATTCCCCTTAACAGATTTTTTCTGTTTGCATGTGACCATAACTCCCTAACAAAAATATGTTTCAAACTCTTTAAAAATACCTTTTGACCCTTAAAGTTTCTTTTACTAGTTTGAAATTGTCAATTAGGGCCTCCTAGAAGCTTCCAATTATTTCCCACATATTACACTCCTAAAAATTCTGATTTATAAAATTGAGCTCTACGGGTCGAGTCGACCCGACCCTAAACAAGAAACCTACACTGAACCCCGACCCGGCCCCTTTTGAGCTTCAAATTCAGAAACCCAATTTTCAAAGATACATTTCTTTTAATCTGTGGCTATTACCACAGAGTCTTAACAACTCACTCCCAACGGGGCACAAGAACAATGAAACAAAAGTAACTAGAACGAACAATTTTTGACTCCAAAATATGAACCAAATACTAGACACCTAAAGAAAGGATTAGAAGATGAATTCTTAAAATCTGACTTTGAAGCCAAAAATCAACTTTAATCCCGTGATCTTGTTAAGAACACCCGACTAAAGTCTGTTTTTGGCTTCAAAATCGGCTTCTGAGTCCCGATTTTGAAAACTTTAAACTTTAGGGTTTTTTTTTCTGATTTTTGTTTTATCAAACGGAAATTTTTCGGGATAAGGAAGTGAAGATGGTTGCCAGGGTGTGATTGTGGCTGATTTTGAGAGTGTTTTTGAAGGGCAAACGGCCATGGCTGTTGGATCGAACAGGGGCGGCTTGGGGCTTTAGGGTTTCTTTACAGAAGAGGGGTCGTGGAAGGAGACGGAGAGGAAGGTTTATTAGGACATATATATATGGGGTGTGAGTTAGTTCCGAGCCGTTGATCTTGTTGAGATCAACGGCTCAGATGATTTGACTACTAAACGGGGTCGTTTTGGTAAGAGGGGAAGGGAACGTTTGGGCTGCCCAATTGATTTTCGGATTGGGCCTGGTTTATTTTAAAACAAACAAGCCCAGTCCGATTTCTCTCTTCTTTTTTTTAAATTATTTTTTTAATTACTTATTTTAAACTCCTTTTTAATTTTAATAACTAGATTACTTAGTAATTAAAATCCTAATCTACCTAAAATGTGAAATTAAACTAAATTAACTATTTATAAAAATTAACACAATGCTAGATTCTATGAATTAAATATTCAAACTAAGAAAGTGTAAAATAAACTATTTTTATGATTTTTCAAATTTTGTAAAACAACTAATTACTAATTCAATCCTAAAAATGTAAAAATAAATCCTAAATGCAATGCATGATATTTTTGAGTATTTTCATTAATTAATTACTTACAATTAAATATAAGTAATTAAAAATCTAATTAATTATTAAAATGGCTAATGCTTAATTAAAACTATTTACAGGAGTATTTCGGGTACGGTAAAAATCACGTGCTCACACAATAGACTTTGTTGATCTGCGGTACGCAAAATTTGTGGTGCGACCGCAGATTTTGGCTGTGGATCGCAGAATTTGATGTGCGGCCGCATATTGGCCATTTCTCTGACAGACCAAACTTCAGAGAGTTTGCATTTTCCCTTTCCAAGTTGTGCGGTCCGCACAAGAATTGTGCGGCTGCAGTTGCCTTCTACTGTAGCACTCCTAGTTATGCGATCCACACAATATATGTGCGGTCCGTACTTTTTCCACACTTAGCTAATTTTCTGAGCATAGTTCCTGTACGACACACTCATTCCTGCAACACACTTCAAATCTAGTTAGCACAAAATAAAACCTCTCTACAAAAGAAGAAAAGAAAAAGAAAAAGAAAACATGGGTTGCCTCCCAAGAAGCGCCTGATTTAACGTCGTGGCACAATGCAGATTACTATCACTTCAAATGAATAACTGCCAGTACGTGGCTATCATCAGCTTGTCCCAAATAATGCTTCCCCCGGTGACCATTGACTCAGAAATACCTCATCATTTTTGTTCTTCAAGTCCAATGCACCAAAAAGTGTCACACCCACAATTTCAAAAAGACCACTCCATTCGAATTTCAGCTTTTTGGGAAACATCTTCAATCGTGAGTTGAACAACAAAACAAGATCACCCACCTTGAACTACTTGTTTCGGATGTATTTGTCATGAAGGTACTTCATTCTCTCTTTGTACAAGGACGAACTTGCATATGCATGGTACCGAAACTCATCCAATTCATTCAAATGTGCAACCCGCAAGTTAGCGGCTGCATCCCAATCAAGATTCTACTTCTTTAAAGCCCACATGGCTTTGGGCTCAAGTTCCACCGGAAGATGACAAGCTTTTCCAAACACCAACCGGTATAGAGACATCCCGACAGGAGTTTTGAAAGCAGTCCGATAAGCCCATAGTGTAACATCAAGCTTCTTTTACCAATCCGTCCGGTTAGCATTCATTGTTTTGGATAAGATACTCTTTATCTCCTGGTTGGAGACTTCCGCTTGACCTCTAGCTTGAGGATGATAGGGAGTCGTAACTTTATGAGTGAAACCATACTTGCTCAGCAAAGTGTTAAAAGCCTTGTTGCAAAAATGCGACCTCCCATCGCTTATGATAGCCCGCGGAGTACCAAATCTTGTGAAAATATTCTTCTTCAAGAACACCATCACACTCCTCTTCATTGTTGGTAGAGCAATGGCTCAACCCATTTAGACACATAATCAACTGCAATCAAGATGTAGGTGTTTCTACAAGAACTTACAAAAGAACCCATGAAGTCAATATCCCACACATCAAAGATATTGATCTCCAAAATGGTAGTAAGAGGAATTTCATTCTTCATCGAGATTCTACCGGCCCGTTGGAATTCATCACATCTTTTCACCATATCACTTGCATAGAGAGTAAGCCAATAAAAACCACAACTTAGCACTTTAGCCACCGTTCTTGGTCTGCCATGGTGACAACCATAAGGTGAAGAATGGCAAGCCTCAAGAATAACATTTGCTCTTCATCCGGTACACATATTCTAATTACCCCATTCGTTCAAATCCAGAAGAGGTAAGGTTCGTCCCAATAATAATCTTGACAATCCCGTTTGAGCGTCTTCCTTTAATTTGAAGAGAACTCATCTGGGATGATTCCACACACAAGGAAGTTTTCTAGATCGGTGAACCATGGCACCCCCTTCATTGAAATAGCCAAGAGTTGCTCATCAGGGAAGGAGTCATTGATCTCAAGGCCATCATGCGGCCTCACCTCCTCCTCCAAACGATACAAGTGGTTCGCTACTTGATTTTCACTCCCTTTCCGATCTTGCAACAATAGCACCCATCTCATCAACCTAGATTTTGAATCTTTCCTGCTCATAAGATAACGAAGTGCCGCATGGTCCGTATGAACAATAACCTTTGCACCCATCAAGTACGGGCGGAACTTCTCAATTGCAAACACAATGACAAGGAGCTTTTTCTCTGTAACAGTGTAATTGACTTGGGCATCATTCATGGTCTTACTAGCATAGTAGACCGGATGAAAAATCTTGTTGATACGTTGTCCCAATATTGCTCCAACCGCTACATCACTAGCATCACACATGAGCTCAAAAGGAATACTCCAATTAGGAGCAGTGATATTGCGAGTAGTAGACAACTTGAACTTTAGCAATTCAAAGGCTCTCATGAAATCATCATTGAAGTGAAATTTAGCATCTTTCTCTAAAAGCTTGCACAAGGGTTCACCACTTTTGAAAAATCCTTTATGAAGCGCGGTAGAACCCCGCGTGACCTAAGAAACTTCGTACGCCTTTCAATGATGTTGGAGGTGGAAGTTTAGAAATCACATCTATCTTCGCCTTGTCGACCTCAATGCCCTTCTTTGAAATTTTGTGGCCAAGAACAATGCCCTCCTTGACCATGAAATGGCATTTCTTCCAATTCAACACCAAGTTCGTTTCTTCACACCTTGCCAATACTTTATCTAAATTTGCCAAGCAATAATCAAAGGAATTCCCGACTACCGAAAAGTCATCCATGAATACTTCAAGGTAGTCCTCTACCATATCCGTAAAGATCGCCATCATACACCGTTGAAAAGTTGCCGGTGCATTGCATAAGCTAAATGGCATCCGCTTGAAAGCTAAAGTGCCATAGGGACAAGTGAAAGTTGTTTTCTCTTGATCTTTCGGGGTAATAAGGATTTGGTTGTAGCGCGAATATCCATCTAGAAAGCAATAGAAAGCACGGCCGGCCAATCTATCAAGCATTTGGTCAAGAAAGGGGAGTGGGAAATGGTCTTTCCTTGTGACTTTATTTAGCTTTTGATAGCCCATACACACTCTCCACCCGATCACTGTTCTTGATGGAACCAACTCGTTCTTATCATAGGTGACCACAGTTATGCCCCCCTTCTTCGGAACACATTGCACCGGAGAAGTCCACAAACTGTCAGAAATGGGGTAGACAACCCCGGCATCTAACCACTTGATGATCTCTTTTTTGACCACGTCTTCCATTGCTTCATTGAATCTCCTTTGATGTTCAATGGAGGGTTTGGCATCTTCCTCCAAGTTAATCTTGTGCATGAAAAATGCGGGGCTTATTCCCCGAATATCCGCCAAAGTCCACCTAATAGCTTTCTTTCTCTTGTGGAGCACCACCAATGTAGAGTCAACCTGCACGTTAGTCAAACAAGGGGAAAGAATAACCTGTAAAGTAGAACAAAGGCCAAGGAATTCATACTTGAGATATAGAGGCAATGGCTTCAACTCCAAGATAGGAGGCTCTTCAATTGAAGGCTTTGTAGGAGGATTTTTCCTATTCTCAAGATCCAAGAAAATTTTTCGAGGTGCATAGTTGTACGACCCCGTTCCTTCCAAAGAATTAACACATTCCATGAAGCCATCCATCTTGTCATCATCAAAATTGAGCAAGAAAGCCTCCAACATGTCACCCACATTAATTGTGGCACTTGTATCATCAATAATCACATCGGTCACCAAGTCCAAGAAAGAACAAACTGCATTGCTATTCGGTTGCCTCATAGATTTGCACACATGGAACACCACCTTTTCATCACCCACCCAAAAAGTGAGTACTCCGTCTTCCACATCAACAAGAGCCTTCCCCGTAGCAAGTAAAGGTCTACAAAGAATAATCGGCACCTCATAGTCCACTTCAGAATCAAGAATAAGAAAATCCGCCGGGAGAATGAACTTGTCAACTCGAACCAATACATCTTCAATCACACCCAATGGTCTCTTTATTGTATGATCAGCTATTTGTAATCTCATAGATGTGGGTCTTGGTTTCCCAATTCCCAATATCTTGAAAATCGAATAGGGCATCAAATTGATACTCGCCCCCAGATCACAAAGAGCTTTTGCAAACTCGACACTTCCAATGGTACAAGGGATTGTGAAAGCATCGAGATCTTCCAACTTAGGAGCCATCGAATGCACAATCGCACTCACTTGGTGAGCGACTTTGATAGTTTCAAAATTTATCGACCGCTTCTTTGTCACCAAGTCCTTCATAAACTTGGCATAACCGAGTATTTCCTGCAAGGCTTCAACTAATGGCACATTTATCAAGAGATTCTTCATCATATCAATGAAATATTTGAATTGATTCTCGCCTTTTTTTTTGGCGAGCCTTTGAGGATAGGGAGAAGGTGGCTTAGGCAATGGTGCCTTATCCTTTTGCACTACTGGTTTCAATATGTCAATCATATGATCCCTAGATGGGTTCACATCCTCTTGAGTCTCTTCCACCATTCATCAATATCAATCTGCACTTCATCATTTGCTTGCACAACATTGTTTGGGATCTCCTCTTCTTCTACCACTTGCTCATCATCCACAAGTTGCCTTTGACTTGAGGTAGGTACATTGTCACCTCTTCCACTTCTTGTAGTAATAGCCATGACATGCCCCGTATTGTTCCCACCCTTCGGGTTCACCACCGTATCACTTGAAGTGCCCTCTTAGGAACGCTTGGGAGATTTGACCTATTTGCACGTCTAGATTGCGGATCGATGTGTTGTGTGAAGTAAGTTGGGCATCGAAATCGGCATTCCTGTCCATCATTTGTTTGAAAATGTTCTCAATACGGCCCATTTCATTATTGGATGAACTAGGAGCATGGGAAGGATAAGGGAGTGGGTTGCTCGGTTGTTGAAACATCGAGGGCCTTTGAAAACCCGGCCCCCGATTTCCTTGATTGTTGTTCCATCCGCCTTGGTTGTTGCCTCCCCAATTGCCTTGGTTATTATTGTTATGCCAATTCCCTTGGTTGTTGCTTCCACTCCAATTGCCTTGATTGTTGTTATTCCAATTTCCTTGATTGTCTCCACCACTCCAATTACCTTGATTTTGAGAATTCCAATTGTCTTGATTGTTTGAAAGTCTCCATTATTGTTGACTAGGGCCTTGGAAGTTGTTTCTTTGCCCTTGAAAATTGTTCACATATTGGACCTCTTCTTCTTGGTCATTGTAAGAATCATCTTGATCAAATCCACTATCATCTTGCACAAAATTGTCCACTCTTTGTTGCACTTGTGGACTTCTTGTTCTTTGTTTGTTCACCATCATATTGGCTCCCTCCAGAGCATTGATTTGCCTCGGGTTTTGCACTTGTTGAAGTTGAGCCTTTGCCAATTAGTTTATGGTGGTTGTCAACTCGGCTATGGCTTGTCCATGGTCATGTAACTCTTTATGAAGAAGAATCATATTGGGTCACCTTGTGGAACATTGCCTCTAGATTGCCACGCTGATGAAGTATCCGCCATCTCATCCAAAATATCACATGCCTCCGCATAAGGCGTAGTCATGAAGTTCCCACCGGCAAGTTGATTCATTGCACATTGGTTGGTTGTATTGATCCCCCGATAGAAAGTTTGTTGAATCATGTTCTCCGTCATATCATTGTTGGGGCACTCTTTCACCGTTGTTCTATATCTTTCCCATATCTAGTATAGTGGTTCATAGGGCTCTTGGTTGAATGGCAGAATTTCATCCCGAAGAATAACCATGTGCCCGGGAGTGAAGTACTTAGAGATAAATTTCTCCGCTAGTTCATCCCAAGTATGCATGGAATGATTTGGCAAGCGTTCCAACCAATCCAAAGATTTTCCCCATAGAGAGAAGGGAAAAAGCCTTAGCCTCAGAGCATCCTCGGAGACATTTTTTGTTTGCTCCCCCAACACGTATCTATGAACCCCTTCAAATGTTTATATGCATTTTGACTCGGTGCACCAGTGAAGAACCCTCGTTGCTCGAGCAAAGTCAGCATCACATTGGTTATTTGGAAGCAGCCCGCCCTAATACGGGGAGGGACTATAGCACTTGCATACCCTTCATTCGGCAACATCCAGTGTGAAGCCACTCGCAGTGGAGGTGGGGGTGGAGCGGGTACATTGTCTTGAGGCGATCAGCCTCGTCTATTGGCTTGAGGTTCAAGAGGGACTTCATCCATTTGATCATCCTCAACATCCACATCCCCCACGGCTATGTTTCCGAGCTTGTTGTTTACCATGATTGCACCTACAATATTCACACGTTAGTAATAAGGAAGGAAAAGAAGATATCCCAAAAACATACCTAAATATATAGATAACACCGTTTTTAGCTTCTCGATAATGGCACCAAAAATTGATCTTGTCCAATTTCACACCTCAATTCAAGGTTGTGAAAATGGTCGATGCAATAATAATACACAACAAGAGTCGGGATCGAATTCCACAGGGAGCTATATGTATGGGAGTTAGTAGTATATATCTTAGCTAGTGAGTTTGTATATCTAAATTTGCACTTCCGCAAAAATTAGTTGTTTTAAAGTTTAATCTAAACTACAATTGAAATTTAAGAAATAAAACTAGAAGATTGTTTTGTTATTTTTCAAATGTTGTAAAAGGCCTAGAGGTATGACCTTCACCTAGGTGTTTACCTAACGGGTTGTAAACTTTAAAGCTTGTTTTATTGGTCGGGGTGTATTATAGATATCAACACTCGATTACCCACTCAATACCTCTCAGTCAGAGAATAATTTTACCCAATTTTGCTTTCTCAAGTCCAAATGGGTATTGAACAAAACGGTTGATAAAAAGCTCAAGTCTGATTTTACTATCTCTAGGTTCAACCCCTTAATTGGGCTTATCAATCTCTAGGTTAATTGGGCTTATCAATCTCTAGGTTAATTGGGCTTATCAATCTCTAGATTGACCCAATTTTTTGCTAACCAAGGTTTCTTAGACTAAGTCTCTCTTTCTCAAGTAGAGACCAAGTCAAATAGCCATGAACTAATATTTGTAACCATTAATTCCTCAAATAAAAGCGAGAACAAGGCTAATTAATAAACACACAACCATAAACAAGCAATAAATCAAACACCGATTAAGTTTACACACTAGGGTTGGGTTACAACCCTAGTGAAAATCTAGCAACTCATACTTAAAATGGATGAAATAGGAGAAGCAATGATAATTAAACCCATATTGCTAATTAAATTGATAAACTCTATGTTTAAAAAGCTCAAAATAGTAAAATCTACTAAAAAGGTAAAAGGAACTATCTATTGTGGCAGTTGATGTCAAAAATTGACCTAAAAAAGTGAAACTCTTATATTTATATAGGGCTGGAAAGTTTGGACAAAAATGCACTCTCGGAGGTTCTGCGGCCGCACAATTCAAGTGCGGTCCGCACTTTTCTTCAGCTTGGTAGGATAGAAAGTCTGCGGCCGCATAATTCTGAATTCCGGCCGCACTGCATTCTTTCTGTGGTCCGCAGAATAGTAACTGCGGCCGCACCTTGCTCTTCTGCAGTTCGCACAATTGTAACTGCGGCCGCACAATGATTGTGCGGTCTGCACTTTTGGTAGACTTAAAATGTAGGTTCTCTGAACTTTGCTCTGGCCCAGCTTCTGCGGCTGCACAATTCATGTGCGGACTGCACTTTGCACCTATCTCTGATGGATTTTTCTTCACAACCTGCAGCGGCAGATGATATTCTGTGGTTCGTACTTCTGAACTTTTGTGCCTTTTTTGTCCTTGAGTTCAGATTACTCCTTCTTGAGTTGGATTTCATCTCGGGGGCTCATCTTTCGATATTTCTACAATAATGCACATTTCATCAGTTTTCGGGAACACAATTAAACACTTTTGTACTAAAACAAAAGCTAAAGGCCGCTAATAAGTAGTCAAAATCCCTACTTATCAACGGGGTCACCTGCGAAGTCCCTAGTGACAGCTGAAGGCTGAATGATGGCATATCATGAGGAGCATCATGTGGCTCAGGGTGTTCACCCGGCTGATCATCTCTAATATCCTCCATGGGTGCCTCAACGCCCCCTTGCTGGGGACCCTGTTCTCGCCGACCACCACAACCTCGTGGGACACCCCTTCCTCTCTGGCCACGCCTCCCACGTCTACCACGTTCAGGCTTCACTAGTGGCCCATGATGGTACTCATCGGGCAGCACATAAGCAGCCTCGTATCCTAAGCGCCCATCCTCTAGAGCACGTCTCAATGTGTCGGCAGCAATATCAGTAACCCGACGACTAAACACGTGCAAAGCTGCCGCTCCCTCGTCTGTATGCTGCAGCATCTGCAGTCCCAACTGGTAGGACTGATGTAAGCCAATAGCCTGCATAACATGTAAAATTTAATTACAGAAGAATAATGTAATGTTATAAGTAAGTATAACTATTAATATACCAGTGCCTCATGCTCGACTATGTTGAGACATATCAGTGAGACAGAAGAGCTCCACATAGCAAGGCCGGGGGAGCAATAATCGGGCAAACCAGCTATGAGCGCATCGTTGTATGGCCTCCATATGACTACTTAATAAACACAAGAATCGTGAGTAAACGCAACACATATAGAGCTAGACCAAGTAAACTTAAGTATATATGTACCTGCGCGACTTCAAGGGAGATGATGTCGAGCCTCGACCTCGCGTGAGTAGCCTCTCCTATCAACTCACCTCCAAGCTAAAGGGAGAAGTGGAGGTGGTGCATCCGGAGCGATCGGTGGTAGAGGTTGTTGGAACGGCAGAAATCTCTCCCAGGCCCAAACCTAACATAGATTGTGGACGTAAACTTTAAAGTGTTTTTTATTACTATGTATGTTATAATCATGAAAAGAATTGACTATGTTTTCACCTGCAGCAGCGGTAAAAATCCAGTAACGTCTTTCTGGGTGCCCATGCACACCCGGCACATTTGCCTATACTGGTAACCTAGAACAGCTTCACCCCAGCTGTAACTAGATAAATCATCTAGCTGCTCCAGATGATGTAGAAATCTCAAGCTGACTAGGTTTCCTGAAGTGTTCAGGAACAGTATGCCACCAAACATCAGCAACAACAACAGTCTTGTGTGCAGGTCGATATCCTCTCGGTGAATCATCCATAATCTCCGCATCCATCGCCACCAGATGCTGCCAAACGGGCGTCAGGTGTAATCGACTGGCCCCACTCAATGCAGCCGGCTCCGCTGGCTGGAAACCGGTGAGCCGCTGCAACATATGAAGGTAATCCACTCCCTTATAGTCTCTAAGAGCATGCCGGTAACCTACAGGCATACCATCAACAGGCAGCCCGAAAAGAACCTCCACGTCCTCAAGTGTGATGGTAGCCTCGCCAATGGGTAGATGAAATGTGTGCGTCTCCGATCATCACCACTCTATCATTGCCGTAATCAACGCCCAGTTGAACTGCAACCGGCCGATCTCTATGATCCTGTAGAAACCCGTATCCTGAAGGCGTCTAACTATACGGGGATGCAGTGGGTGGTCCATAATGAACTCCCACATATCATCTATACGTTTCGGGCGGAATGTCTGGGACAGACATTGCCCATAAATGTGTGAAGACCTATGGTTGCCCTGTCGCAACAGTAGCTCTCGAGATGCAGGTACAGGATGCACAGGAGGAACCTCAATGACGATGTATGTAAATTGAACAGTGTTAATTAAAGTATTTTTCTGTTTAATTGTTTAACATCTTTAAATATATTGTAATATCTTTTATATTAATATTTAATGGATATTTTTTCTATATTATTACTTAGGTTAATACATTTTCTATATTATTATTATTTTATTATGTTAGTTTATTATATTATTTTATATATTAGTTTATTATTTTATATGTTTGTTTCTTATGCAGCTATTTTTTGATATAATAGAATTAAATAATTAATTTTCATAACTATACATGATATAATTAATAAGTATTCTTATAATTAATAAGTATTCATTTAATTAATTTTTTTAAATTATTTTCTTACATTTGTTGACTAAAATTTGAGAGATTTTGTGTTTGAACTATCATTTTTTTCCAGATATTTTTAGGGTTAACAAATAACTAAATAATTAATTTCAATAACTACAAAGATAATTTCATATGTTAGTATCTCATAATTTCAATGATATTAATTTCTATATTAATATTCATATGTTAGTTTCCAACATTTTTCTACGAAAGTAATACTACTCTAAATGGCCATGAACAAAGTCAACTACTATAAGATAAAATTCATGATCGGTTTTACTACGCTAAAGGGTACTACATTATAATTTAGGGCACAACATAACACTAAAGGACACTAAACAACAATCAAGTCACATATTAATATACGTACAATATTAAAATCACATATAATATTAATTATTCTTAAAATAATAATTTATCTGTAGTACTAATTTTTTAGCACATAAATAATCCAATCCGGCTAAAAAATAACAAATTAATTAAATCACAAAACGATCACAACAAGACATAGACCACAATAAAAAATAACTACTAAGTATTTTATATACATGAGTTTTACCAAAAAGTAAGTCGGAATTGTCACGACCCAAAATCTCACCACAGGCATTGTGATGGCACTTAGTCTCTAAGACTAGGTAAACTGATTACAAATATATTTCGAGCCAATTTTTTTTTGAAACATATAATTTAATACAAGTGTCGAAACAAAAAGCGGAAACAAATATAACAACCTCCCAAGACTGGTAATACTGAGTCACCAACTCTAATTGAATACATGCAATGATCTCAATGATCGAATATACAATACTGCTCGAATAAAAGTTGACAGTATAATAAAATGGAAAGACTCCATGGGACTGCGAAGACCAAGCAGCTCTACCTTGAATCCTTGCGATCAACACACTAACTTTGTCCGAGTCCGATATCTCCCATGTCTGGATCTGCACAAAAATATGCAGAAGTGTAGCATGAGTACACCACAGTTGGTACCTAGTAAGTATCAAGACTAACCTTGGTGGAGTAGAGACGAGGTACATTCAAGGCACTCACTGGTCTAATAACCTGTGCAATATAGTATACAAATAGAAAGCAAATAGCAGTGATAGTAACAATAATCAACTAGCAATGTAAACAGCAAGGCGGAAAAAACACCGTGATTATTGCTCAAACGAATAAGGATACAAATACAACCAATTAAACAAGTCCTTCAAATATAAATCTTTCACATATAATTCTTTCGAATAAATACCTTACGAATATATTTTCTTTCAAATAATTATCTTTCGAATATAAAATCCTTTCCAATAAATATCTTTCGAATATAAAATTCTCTCAAATAAAAATCTTTTGAATATAATTCTTTCAAACAAAAGTCACTCTGTGACACCTCATTTCATAATCATAAAATGGGGGTCTCAGTTCACTTTCATATTGTCGTAACACGGGTCTCAGTCCACTTTCATATTTTCACGGCACCTCGTGCCCATATTTCTATCCACAGCGCACGGACAACTCACGTGCCATTAATAAAAATCATCATATTTTTCCGGCACCTCATGCCCATATTTCTTTCATAACTGCACGGACAACTCATGTGCCAATAATAAACATCAACATATTTCTCCAGTACCTCGTGCCCACATTTCTTTCATAAATCAGTCTATTATCAAGCTTACCGAAACAACAAAATAAGTTGCACAAGATATAAAAATAAAAACCAGGAAAATCACAATATCATGTAAAAATCACCAACACAATAATCCCACATCATCACGAATCGTCCCTGACAATAGCCACCCTTATCCCTCCTAGCCACTCCGTATAACTCCATAATAATAGTCACCTTTATCCATTCGACCTGACAATATCAATAATCACCCTTATCGCTCTTATAGCCACCCTTATCGCTTCTATAGCCACTCTTATCGCTCCACCCAGACAATATCCCAACACACATAACCACAGTGAAATGTCACCTTTAATCCCACATAATGTCAACAGTGGAATGTCACCCTTATGTCCTCATAATAATAACTCAAACGATTCGACAATTTACACATTTTGCCCATAGGCCACAACCAACTCCAAAGATACAATAAATCAATAAATTTCATAGTAAATAGCCCAAGGCTCCACACAACGTATATGAAACCTCAAAACAACAACAAGGATGAAAAAATAACTCGGCATAGGACAATGCCATCTTAAATCCAAATTTTTGATAAATATATTAATGCCTCTTTTCAAATTTAATTAATAATTATTTGCAGATAAGGAATCCATAATGAAATTAACTCCAAGAAATATCAAATCAACAAACACACGAAATTCATATAAAAATTCAAGTCGCAATCACCCCAAATTATCATATAAAATACATACTCGACAAACATGGAATGAGGCATGACAAATCAAGGATTTACGAAGCTCTAAAAATTTTCCAATTTAATACATAAGGGTATCTATGAATTTTTATTGATTTAATTTGTGCATATATACCAAGTACGTACTCGTCACCTCGCATATGTGGTTTTCTATTACACAAATTTCACATAAGACTCAATGCCTAGCGGGTAACTCCCCCACTCAAGGTTAGGCAAGACACTTACTTTTTTGAAGTTAGGCTGATTTTCCAAAATAGCCTTCTTGCTTGAATTGACCTCTGGATAGCTCAAATCTATCCAAATTAATTGTATAACTTCATTAAAATTCATCGGAAATAATTCTGGATAATAAAACATCGACTTAAAATTCTACATTAAAAAGTCAACCAAAAATCAACGTGGGGCTTGCCTCTCGGAACCCGACCGAATTTTTATGAAATTTGAACACCCATTCCGATACGAGTTCAACCATACCAATTTTATCAAATTTCGATAACAACTCGACCTCCAAATCTTAAATTTTCGTTCTAGAAAAGTTTTGTAAAAATCTTGATTTCTTCCATTTAAATCCGAAATAAATGATGAATATAACCATGGATTTATGAAATATAATCGGTTTCGAGCATAGAACACTTACCCAGTCGAAGTCATGAAGAAATCCTCAAAATCGCCCAAGAACCGAGCTCCAAAATTTCCCAATCGAAATGAAGAAATAACTGATTTTCAACCCCTTATGTTTCCATTTTCGCTTCTGCGGACGAATATGCCGCATCTGCGGTCTCGCTTTTGCGAGACAAAACTCGCATTTGCGATCCTCACTTCCCAGCCAAAACTCGCATTTGCGGAAGGAATTGCGCTTCTGTGCAACCGCAGGTGCGCTACCTAGATGCGCATCTGTGACGATGTTCTCTTATGCATTATGGCTTCCGCTTCTGCGATCACGCAGGTGCGAAAAATGCATCGCACCTGTGACCTCTGCCCAGTCTGCCCAACGTCGCTTCAGCGAGCTAAACCTCGCATCTGCGATGAAGCTTCCGCAGAAGCGAATGCACCAGCTACTGTCCAGAACAGCAGAAATTCCAGCAGCTCCCGTTGTCCGAAATCCAATCAGTTAACCTTCCGAAATCCATCCGAGGCCCTGGGGACCTTAACCAATTATGCCAACACGTCCCAAAATACAATACGAACTTAGTCGAGACTTCAAACCACGTCAAACAACACTGATATTGCGAATCGCACATCGAATTGAATTATGAGTTTTCAAATCTTCTAACTTCTATATTTTGCGTCGAAACGTATCAATTTAATTCGGAATGACTTCAAATTTTCCATAGGAGTCATAAATGACATAATGGAGCTGTTTCAATTTCCGGAATCAAAATCCGACCTTATTTTCAACCAACCGACTGACGGTCAGATTTATGAATATTTCAAGAACTTCATTTTTCAACTTTTCGCCGAAATGTGCCGAATTGTCTTACGGACTTCCAAATCCAATTCCGAACATACGCCTAAGTCCGAAATCACCATACGAAGCTATTGACATCATCAAAATTCCATTATGGATTCCTTTGCTCAAAAGTCAAACTCCGGTCAACTCTTTTCATTTAAGCTTCAAAAATGAGAATTGTTCTTCCAATTTAATTCCGAATCTTCCGAAAATCAAACTCGACCACACACACAAGTCATAATATATATTAGAAATTTTCTCGGGATCTTTAAGTCATTGAATGGAACACTAATTCTTAAAACGACAAGTCGGGTCGTTAGGAATACCTCGATTTAAAAAATTTTGAAATGTGAAAATTTGATGATTTGGGAGCCGAAACAAGCAATATACGAGATTCACTACATGAAAATACCTTGGATCCGGTGTTAGCTTGCTACAATACGGAGAAGATCCACTTTTTGTGGGATGGGTGGGCCCCAATGGAGTTTTTTTTGCTTAAAAAATAAGGGGGAGGGAGGGGGTGCTGATTTGGGGGTTTGGGGGAGCTGCTGGTTTCTGGTCGGGGAAGGAGATGACCCACTTTTTTAAGTAGGTATAACGCATTTATAGGAGGTGCTATATTATAGCGCCTCCTATATATGCGATATACCTCTAGCTAATTTTGAGTTCATATGTAGCGTGGTTATTCACTGCGCTATGTTTTAATGGACAAATATGCCGTTAAGGTCGCACTATATATAAAATGATAGTCAATTTTTTTTTACTTATTTTTATTATTTGAATTAAAAGGAATTACACTTAAGTTCCGAACTCTTTAAGTGAATTACACGTGTCGGAGGACAAGCGTGTTCTAGAATTAAGGACAGCAAACCAAACCTCATATCCAGAAAACAACGGTCTTCATCGTCGTGTAATAATCTACACTATTCAAAAAGCCGGCAGGTGCCGTCAATCAACATCTATAGCACTTTTGTCTTTGAAAACGCCCGCGTGTCCACGTAATCCCTACACCTTTTTCTATTATTACTTTCTTGGGCGGCCTCCCATCTACCTGTCAAACACTATGTCGACCGCATTTTTACTCGGAGAAAATATAAAATTAACCGTCGATAATAAACTAATTGTATTCACAAATTAAAAATATATAATATATATATTATATAATAACATACATATAAATATATATTTCGTCACCTATTACTGTGACGACCCGGTAAATCGTCTCATGGGTTACTACTCCGTCTTCCCCAATATCTGTATCATTATGCCTTGTTATCAGTGTTTTAGGTAATTTAATTGAGTAAGTTGCATTCGGAGTGAAATCGGTAAGAAATGAGACACTTAGTCTCTTTCAAGGAGGCTTAAGTTGTAAAAGTCAACTGTATGTTGACTTATGAGTTAGAGGGCTCGGATGTGAATTCCGATGATTCGTTTAGTTTCGGGAGAGGATTTATGACTTAGGAGTGTGATCGGAATTAGTTTTGGAGGTTCCGTGTAGAATTAGGCTTGAATTGGTGAAGTTAGAATTTTGGAGATTTTCGGTTGATAGGCGAGATTTTGATCCGAGGGTCGGAATGGAATTCCGAAAGTTGCTATAGCTTCTATATGTGATTTATGACTTGTGTGCAAAATTTCAGGTCATTCAGACGTGGTTTGGTTGAGTTTAGATCAAAATAGCGACTTAGAGGATTTTGAAAACCTTAGGCTTGAATCCAACGTAAATTGGTGTTGATAAGTTATTTTGAACGTTCCGAAGGTTGGAACAAGTTTGAATAATGTTATGGGACATGTTGGCATGTTTGGTTGAAGTCCCGAGGGCCTCGAATGGATTTTGGATGGTTGATGGAGTTTAACTTTGGCGTTTCAAGAATGTGTCGATGTCGTACCTTCAAGAATAAGTGGTATAATATTATGAAAATGGACTCCAAATTCAGTTTTAATTAAAGCATTAGATCCGTATCGAAATTTTAGAGCCATAGCAAAAAGAATCGTCCAATTCGGACATCGTATGAGAAAGTTATGTCTATTTTCGTGTCAAGGAAAAAATCTGCAGAATTGTCAAATCCGCGATCGCGGATTGACCGCGGATCAGCTCTGCGAACCGCAGAATTGACAAGGAGGTCGCAAACTGAGGCCGAAAGGGTCTATAAGCGGGGGTTTTGGCCATTTTGGCCATTTTAACATATTTGGGGCTAGGGAGGTCGGATTGAGGCGATTTTTGAAGCAATTTTCAAGGAAAAAAACATCGGGGTAAGTGTTCTTTATCATAAATCCTTCATAGATCATGATTCCATACTCATTTACATCATGAATCCATGAAATTATGGAAGAAAAATCAGAATTTTTTTTTTCAAATCTTCGAAGAACGAAAATTTAAGATTTGAAAGCCAATTCGATGTCGGAATTCGATAAATTTTATATGGTTAAACTCGTGAGAAGATAAGGAACCCGTTGGGCCGAAAAGTACTGAATTTCGAGACGTGGGTCCGAGGCTCGGGTTTTGCTAATTTTGGAATTTCCTAGTAATTTTGATTATTTTCTCGTGGGCTTTGTCCCCATAGCATAATGTGATGTAATTATTCTGAATTTGAATAGATTCGACGCACGTAGAGGCCAATTCAAAGGGCAAAGGCGTCGCGGGCTAAGGATTTAGCCGGTTTGAGGTGAGTTATGATTGTAAATGATGCTTTGAGGGTTCGAAACCCCGGATTGCACATCGTAGTGCTATATTGAAGTAAGGCACACGCTCGATGATGAGCGTGGGGTCGTCTACTACTGGGGATTGTGACTTGCTCCGTCCCGATTGATGATTTTTACTACCTATTTGATTGGAACTGATTTGATAATATAACGATTTGGGCTTCTAGCCATATTTGGGCTTCGTGCCGGTTATGTGAACCCTTCAAGGGTAATTTATCACTGTTTAATGAAATCATATTTGGGCTTCACGCTGGTTATATAAACCCTTCGGGGGTATTTGTTAATGATTTGAATCATTATTTGAACTCAGTTTTGTAAACTAAATGATGTTTTCAAATGATTTTGAAATGGATCGGGTGGCACGCCGCCACGGATATGTTGTAAATGGGATCGGGTGGCACGCCGCCACGGATATGTTGTAAATGGGATCGGGTGGCACGCTGCCACGAGATATGATATAGCACTTGGGCCGTAAGAAGCCCCTCCCGGAGTCTGAACCACCCACAGTGAGCGCAGGGTACCCATTATGATAATTACAGTTGGTAAAGATGAGAACTGTAGGTTACAGTTGGTAACAATGACAAACTGATAACCGGAGATGGGTGGATAATACAGTTGGTAACAATGACAACTGTAGGTTACAGTTGGTAACAATGACAACTGGTAATCGGATTTTGAAAAGGTTTTACTGTTGT
>MCJB01051159.1:12542-29981 GCA_002018475.1 Nicotiana obtusifolia | reverse complement strand
GGTGTCAAGACTGGTTTTACAGGGTCCCGCTTAATAACAGCCAAATCTAAAAGAAGTACCAGCCTCGGCGAGTGCATCAAGTCGGCCCCGACTGGCCATGATGGCTAATGCTATGAAACCCCAAAGTTGTGAAAAAATGAAAAGAAAGCCAAAAACAAAAGCCCCAGAGGCAAGAAAAGTCAAAAGGCAGAGTCCCATATGGGCAAGCGGCCACAACAAATTTTGCAAATTCAGTCCTTTGGTTCAAGAAAGGAATCGACTTTCAGAAAAAATCAAGCAAGAAGCGGAGGTTCTCGCCGAAAGTTGGGCCAGGATCAAGCTATCAGAACCATCAAGGCCACAAAACCAATCACCGTTTCAAACTAACAATTGTTCTTTGTTTGAAAACAGGAAATTGGTGCAATCCAAATCCACCTCGCAAGAAGCAGGTGTAACCAGAAGGAAAACTGCGCAAAGGCTAAAAGCAACTTGGCAGCAATAATCATAGGGAAGTCCTCTCCAAACTCTTTTCTGCATTATTTTGGATCTCTTTGGCATCACCCAAAGACTTGTTTTTCTTTTATCCCCGGCATAACCCGTGGACCTCCCTGGCATAACCTAGGGACCTTTTATTTTTCCTTTATCCCCAACATAACCTGTGGATTCCCCGGCATAACCCGTGGATCTCTTTGGCATAACCCAAAGACTTTTGTTTCTCTTTTTATCCTCGGCATAACCCGTGAACCTCCCTGGCATAACCTAGGGACCTTTTATCTTTCCTTTATCCCCAGCATAACCTATGGATTCCCCGACATAACCCAAAGACTTTTGTTTTTCTTTGTCCCCGGCATAACCCGTGGACCTCTTTGGCATAACCCAAAGGTCTTTATTTTCTTTTCTCCCCAGCATAACCCGTGGATTCCCCGGCATAACCCGTGGATCCCCGGCATAACCTGTGGATCTCTTTGGCATAACCCAAAGACCTTTACCTTCATCCCCGGAATAACCCGTGGATCCCTTTGGCATAACCCAAAGATTTCAACCCTCATCCCCAGCATAACCCGCGGATCTCTTTGGCATAACCCAAAGACCATGTCCTTCATCCCCGGCATAACCCGTGGATTTCTTTGGCATAACCCAAAGATCTTTATTTTCTTTTCTCCCCAGCATAACCCGTGGATTCCCCGGCATAACCCGTGGATCCCCGATATAACCCGTGGATCCCTTTGGCATAACCCAAAGGTCTTTTCCTTTATCCCCGGCATAACCCGTGGATCCCTTTGGCATAACCCCAAGGTCTTAACCTCATCCCTGGTATAACCCGTGGATTCCCCGGCATAACCCGTGGACCTCTTTGGCATAACCCAGAGATCTTTGTTTCCCTTTTCCCCGACATAACCCGTGGATCCCTTTGGCATAACCTAAAGGTCTTTTCCTTTATCCCCGGCATAACCCGTGGATTCCCCGGCATAACCCTGTGGACCTCTTTGGCATAACCCAAAGATCTTTGTTTCCCTTTTCTCCAGCATAACCCGTAGACTCCACAGCATAACCCGCGGACATCTTTGGCATAACCCGAAGACCTTTATTTTCTTCTATCCCTAGCATAACCCGTGCACTCCCCGGCATAACCCAAGGACCTTTTACTTTTTCCTGGCATAACCTAGGAATTCTTTTTCTTTTCCCCAGTAGAATAGGTCGATAATACCCTCGGCATAACCCGAGAACTTTACTTTCTTTAGCATAACTGGTTCGATTTCCAGCATAACCTGGCAACCCGTCTTTTACTTGTTAGACTTTTAGGTACAAATAATTCACAAAGTCGTCCCAATAGAAATTGGGGCAGGATAATTTTGTTCGTTTGATTTGGTGTCTGAACAGGTTTTTCCTTGAGGCACAGAATCCGAGATGACTCAGAGAATGATTCTCAATCCAGAATAAAGAAAAGAAAAGAATGAAAGGGAGCAAATTCAAATACTGCAATGAACAAGGATGCGACGTATTTAAAATTTGACAGAAGTCATAAGCCTCGCATGTCTCGCCTTGATTCAAAAATTGAAGAAAGAACCAGCACCTACAGTTGATGAGCATCAAGATTCAGATCGAAGTCTGCTTCGAAAACCAGCTAAGATTCAAGATCAAGTTTCAAGAGATTTATAGATAGGAATCTTGTAAATCATAGTTGATAGGCACAGCTAGTTTAGCTTTTTGTTTTCCATCTTGGTGTAATAAGGAGCGCAGCAAGCAGTAACAGCAGCAGCAACGTAATCACAGCTTCATGGTAGTCCCAACTACCAAAATTTCCAGAACTACACTGACCTGATTCCTTTCTAGCTAAGGATATGTAGGCAACCCTTGAAGCGAGGTTCGGTCAAACTCTTTTCAAAATGCTTCTCATGTAGTTTCAGGTAGGCATAAATCCCGCAGAGTTGCTCATCTTGTCTATGCCCGAAAGCTCTTCGCGCTTTCGAGCAAAAAGGGCAGCTGTGAGCACGTGATTTTTACCGTACCCGAAGTACATGAAATAATTTTAATTTAGCCATTTTACAAATAAATTAGATCTAATTGTAACTAATTAATTCATGAAAAATACTCAAAATATTATGCATGGCATTTAGGATTTGTTTTACATTTTTAGGATTGAATCAGTAATTAGTTGTTTTATAAAATTGGAAAATTATAAAAATAGTTTATTTTACTCTTCTTAGTCTCAATATTTAATTCATAAAATTTAGCATTGTTTTAATTGTTATAAATAGTTAAATTAGCTTAATCTTACATTTAGATAAGTTAGGAGTTTAATTCCTCTTGGTTTTAAAATTAGGAAAAAAAAAAGAAAATTAAAATCAAAGCAATAATAACAAAATTGCTGAAAATGAATTAAAAAGGAAATCGGACTGGGCTGGAATTAAGCAGCCCAAATTAAAATTTAAGACCGGATCACCCAAGCCCAAATCAATTGACCCAATCTTGTTTCCCTCATCAGCCCAAACCCGTCTGTTTTCCCTTTTGATCTGAGCCGTCGGTCTTCACATATCCGACGGCCCAAAACTAACCTACCCACCAATATATAAACATCCTAATTAAACCCTACCCCCCTTTTCATTTTTCCCCGTCCAAACAACCCCTTACCCCAGAAACCCTAGTCGCCCCAACCTAGACCCCGTCGCCGGCCATTTTTCGGCCACCATTCCGGCAAAAATCCATCCCCAATCACCCCCTAACTCACCCCCCGTCACCTTACCCACTTCAATCGACCCCTTTGTCCACCAAAAACCAAAAATCCGAGGAAACTCGTGTAAAAAAATCAGAACTTTAAGGATTAAAATCAAGTCCGAGTTTTTTTTAAACAAAAATAAGTTTTAACCGTGTGTTCTTGACAAGAACACACGGTTTAAACTTTATTTTTGGTCACAAAATCATCAAGGATAAGAAGATAGTTCAAGGTAATTACTTATTTCCATTTCATTTCAATTTTTTTTAGGTATTTTCTAGTGTTCATCTTCTAGCCCCTTTCTTTTAATTGGTTTCAATTTCTGATTTTGGGAATTTTTACAAAAATAGCCATTTTTCGTAATTGGTAGGCTAGTCCATAAATTAGGCTAAATCGTTAAGTGGCTATTATTTAAAAAGAATTTATGGACAACTAAAGGGGGTTAATTATAAATAGAAGATACTTAAAGGGGGAAGTGGCAATTTCAAAAGATCCCAACAGATTTCTGTTGGGATTTTGCTCTTAAAAATCTGTTAGAATCGTGGGAGTGGGGAGGATCATTGAAAATGATTTGTTTCTTTTCCTTTAAAACAGAAAAATGAAAAAAATAAAAGGGGAGGAGTCTGTTTGGTCTTCTATATAAGACAGAGAGAGGTCTGAGTCTGAGGAGAAAAAGAAAAGAGAGAGAACACGAGAGAGGAGAAAACACTGAAAAACACTGGACAAGCAGGGGAACTAAAAAACCAAAAATAGAAACACTCTTTCTTTAAAACTCTCTGCCTCTGGAATTTGGTACGTGAAATACAAAATCGTTAGCTAATAGTGGATAAGCTTGTTGAATTCCAGTGCTGCTGCTTACCTGTTTGCCCGCGGCTTTATTAGGATTTGTTTGTCGACCATATAGGTACGTTCAAATACCCTCTCAATGTGAATCGAAATCATGAAAATAAGTTAATGTATGAATCAGCTGATATTCCCCTGTTTTCAGTCTCATGTCTTTGATGTTTCATTCGTTTCGTTTGGATCCTGATGGATCAATCGCTTCTGCTTTTTTTGTTGAATGATTGCTGCCGCATTACGCAATTTTGATTGATTGTTGGATGAATCTATTTCTGTTTTTTTCTTTTTTGTTGAATGATTGTCTTTGTTGATGTTTGATTGTCGCAATTCCAGTTTCGATAGTCATTTCATACAAGTTGTTTTAAATAAAAATTATTCAAAATCTAGGCTTGTCTGTGATGATATTTTTGTGTTTAAGTTGAAATAGAAGTGTACCAGTTAGTCATATCTAAGTTGGCGTGTATTTGATTCAATATAAATGAGTTAGTAACTGGAAAAACAGTGGTTTCATTTTAGTATAGGCTGTAAGCTCTTAGACCATTTAAAGGACTGGATTCGAGATTGTTTATTACTGCTTTCTTTAACTTGAAAATTAAGTTATGAACTTAAGTTGGAAATTAGAGCACAAGGAATGTTTGCCACTGTTTGAATTATATTTGTTATAATGTGATCTAATCCCAGAAATGGACATTGAAATTCTGGATATTGTTTGGGTCGTCTCACTGAAAATTAATAGGCTAGTCTTCAAGTTCACTGATTCTGGAAATAGCACATTTAGTGCCCATCTGGATTGTGGTCATTTCCCTTAACATAATGGTTATATTAGTAAGTTGGCTTATTTTAAGTCTATTGGTCTAATAGCAACAATTCCACTGTAAATTTGAGTTTGTAATCTGTGTTGTTGAGTTAACTACACTGGAAAAGTAGTATGGATTGTGTAAAAGTCAAATTATAGTTGTACTTGTGAGTTTAATATCTATGCTTACAAGTGAGTTGTATTGGTTGGTTTATGATTGGCATAAAACTGGGTTATGAACGTAAACTTTGGAGTATAGTTACCTTTGTAAGTTCACTGTCTATGTTTGCGATCAACCCGTTTTAATAAGTTGACTATGCTGAAAACGGTGCATGATAGTGCAAAAAGCAGAATTACAGTTGTGAAATTTGCGGATATATTCGTAATTGAGTTATGCTTGTCCGATTTCTGATTTAAATGGCTATCGCGGAAATAGTGTCAGCAATGTAAAGATTCAGAGTGTAAATGTCTTTGTAAAATTCATGGGTATGTGTAATTAAGCCCGTTTCAGCTGTAGTTTGCTCCTTGACAAAGCTATTGAAGCTGCCCATGAATGTAAATTTTAAAAGCTCCAATTGTGTTCGTTTTTGTACACCTAGTGATTATAGTTGTAAACGCAATTATACCAAATGATTTATATTGGGCTTAACCCACCATTCGCTCGAAGCTAATAAGGTTGATTGCTAACAGGATTCCTCAATAATGTGTAGTCTTAAAAGTTCAGTTGATTTAATAGAGGTGTGTAATAAGTCTCGATTCTCCAAACTTTAGTAATTAGATCTTAGACGCAATTAATTATGTTGTCGCTATGGGTACGATTTTCGTGACATAGTGACAATACAAACTTCGGGGGTGTCTTTTAGGTGACCCGATTTTAATAATGTTTAAATAATAAAAACTTTTGAAAAAATTCGAGGCGCGCCATACCAAACTAATTTATTAATATATGGCCCTCGTTAATTAACACTTAGAAAAATTGAGGTGCGCTATTTAACGAATTTCATGGCCCTCGGCAAACTAAAAACGCGTAATTTGCTTTAGGCGCGCTAGTCTATTAAGTTAATTCCCTAAAAACTCGGGTGCGCATTTATGTGACCCAAATCCAAATCTCGATGTTTAATTAAAAGGTGTTACAAATTACGGGTGCATTTATGTGACGTGATTTGTGGCACATTTTTTGATTGACATTGCAATTCCTGATAAACTTTAAAAGCGAAAAATTAAAATGAGGCAAAATGCACCATAGGTTAATAACAGGTATTAAAATCAGATAATAAGCCGATTATAACAATTGAGCGACCGTGCTAGAACCACGGAATCCGAGGGTGCCTAACACCTTCCCTCGGGTTAACAGAATTCCTTACTTAGAATTTCTAGTTCACAGACTTCATAAGGAAAGTCGAAATCTTCCTAGATTTGGGATAACAAATAAAAATGGTGACTTGGAACACCAATTAAAATATTCCAAGTGGCGTCTCTGAAAATAAATTAAATAATCTCATTTCGAATAATGTCACTTTAATTGGAAAAACTCTTTTATATATTCCTCCCCGAGGATGTATGAAAAGAGGTGTGACACTTGCAGAAATGCATGGTAAGGTTGCGTACAATAGACCCTTGTGGTCCGGCCCTCCCCCGGACCTCGCATATAGCGGGAGCTTAGTGCACTAAGCTGTCTTTTTTTTTTTTCTGGATTTGTTGTTGTTGTATATCCTCAAGCTTGGAAGTATTGTACCGTGTGTTTTGATGTTTGTACTTTGATGGGTTAAGAGCATAGTCACGCTACCAATTTTCTTTCAATGAGTAAAATTTAAGGGCGTTTGAACATAAGAGTTGTAAAATTTAAAAAAGAAAGTGAAATTTTTTTTCAAGTGAAAATGGTAGTTAAAAATTTAGAGTTGTATTTGGACATGAATAAAATTTTGGGTTGTTTTTTAATTTCTGTGAGTGAGCTGAGTGAAAATTTTGAAAAATAACTTTTTATAATTTTTCAAATTTTCGAAAAATTCCGAAATTCATCTTCAAGTGAAAACTAAAACTTTTATGGTCAAACACTGATTTCGAAAAAATATTAAAAAATTCTTATGTCCAAACGGGCTATAAATATTTTCTGAGGGAGACAAAATGATAAAGTTACTTTTTGGGACAAAAGAAGGGAAGGAAAAGTATAAAGAGGAGATAACAAGTTTGGAACAAAGGGAAAATTTATTTCTCTCCACTTTCTTGCCCCTTCAATTGTTTGGCTAAATAAAGGAAAAGATTTTTTTTTTTTTTTTAACCTTATCTATATATTATAGGTACCTTATCAAAAATATATTATGGGTGAGAAAAATAGTTTACATTAATTAGGCTGGCAGTTTTTTCTATTTTCGATCAAACCAAATAGAGCTATATCTGTAGAGATATAAATAATTCCCGCAATAGTAGGCAGGTATTAATTTTACTAATTAATGGATATGGATATATTACGGCTTTTCTATATGAAGTGAAAATGAAAGTATTTTCTCTGTAGATGTCCAATTTAAATTTATCGCAACGTGATTGTAATAGCGATTACAAAGAAATAATATTTGTCATAAATTACTCCCTCCATTCCTTTTTATTAGTTCAGTACACTAAAAATAAATTTTCTCTTTTACTTGTCCATTTTAACAAATCAAAATAGATTTATTATTACCCTCAGTATAAGCAGTGGCGGATCCAGGATTTTAAGGTCGTGGGTGCTCACTCTCTGGCCATATAAAAAAATTGATTCATGCAAGAATCAATTCCTAACCACTTCATATTTGTGCACTCTATACTCACCTCTTAACCAAAGCACCCAGAAGACTTTTTGTTTAATGGGTGCTTGCTAGTTCTTTATACTAGTATTCCCTGTATTTTCTATATAATTATACAGAGTTTGCGTCGGGGTTAATGAGTTCTTCAGCACCCGGCACAGTCAACGTAGATCCGCCCCTGAGTATAAGTGTCAGACTTTCCCTATCAAACCATATGTAGCTACATCTGTATAGATATCAACTACAGCTATTATTATGAGCTAAATAAGCTAAACAAAACTATTAAGCGCTTGAATGGACTATTAAGCAATATGTGTCTAATTGGTATTCAGGGGCGGAGCCAAGATTTGAAACTTAAGGATTTAGATTTCCAATCAGTTTAAGCTATTGTGTTCTACATTAATAATTTGTATATATTCAATAAATTTTATAAGACAAATATAGAATTTGAACGAAAATTATTATGTTCGGCTGAATCCGCAGCTGCAAGACTAGCTCCGCCCCTGTTGGTGTTATACTACACATTAGCATAATGAAAGCTACTCTTTAACATTTAATGATTCCTTGGCCTTCTAGATAACTTCAGGATAAAATCAGGCACTCGTACTTTTAACATAATCAGTTTATGATCATAATGACCTTCAGAGTTTTTTGGGAAAAGGCCAAATATACTCCTTTACTTTCATATATTGTCTACATTTAACCTCCGTTATATTATCAGGCCAAATTCACCCTTACCGTTATACTATTAGGCCAAATTTACCCATACAATCAGCAAATTTTAAAAAATTACCCCTCAGTCCATTAGGTGATCCTGAAT
This sequence comes from Nicotiana obtusifolia, assembly GCA_002018475.1. Lineage (NCBI taxonomy): Eukaryota > Viridiplantae > Streptophyta > Magnoliopsida > Solanales > Solanaceae > Nicotiana > Nicotiana obtusifolia. Next base: position 21,552 of record MCJB01051159.1, on the reverse strand, counting down.
CTCCCAAATCATTTTAATTAAGTTACTGATTCTTCTTTTTGGTCTATTATTTTCGAAATAATTGGCACTTACCTGCTTTCTGAACTGGAGAATAAAAATTCAAGAGAAAAAAATATTAAATAATACAACTGTTAATAAACAAAGTATAGTAAATCAAAAAATCTAAATTAGGTAGCTTTTCTAAATTCTAAACGTATTTAGAACATCCCCAATTTAATGAATTCGTAGCACCAAATGTATGGATACTTGTAAGTATTAGTGATTGAAGTTGAAGTTCCTCAGAGACTTTACATTGTCGAATTCCATTGCTTTAATCAAATGCCTACACATTGTGCACTCTTAAGTTAGACTATCGAACTCTATACTAATAGGTAATGACAAAATATATTTGAATATACATGTACATACATGATAACCAACTGCATATAATACACAATAACTAGACCCACTGAATTCTACGACGTGTATATGATTAAAAAATAAATAAAATTTTAAACCATTTCCAAACCCATTATTACAAGAAGAGAGGTGGGTGCATTGGTAATTAAAAAAAATTATGAATAGTTTGTATAGTCTAGTAACTTAAGCATTCACATCAATAGTAATTTCTGAAAATAATGGAGCAAGAAGAACAACAAGTGATTTAAATAAAAGAAATTTAGTAGATTTTGGATTACTTAACAGATCAAGAGGTAATTTTTAAATGTTTGCTGATGATAGGGGTAAATTTGGCCATATAGTATAAGGGTAGCGGTAAATTTGGCCGGATAGTATAACGGATGTTAAATGTAGACAATATTCGAAAGTAAAGGGGTATATTTGGCCCTTTTCACGAGTTTTTTTAACGTGGAATCAGTCACTGATGCTTACATCAGGATAAACTTACATCACACCCCCTTGGGGTGCGGCGTAAACATCGTGCATCGGGCAGCCTTTTTTATCCTCTCAACTGTCAGTAGAGGTATTAGTAATATGTAACTAGAGCTGTGGTCTATATATCATATTCAACCTAGTTGCAGACCACTGGATAATGGTTCTTTGTTAAAGATAAATGCACCAAAAACTTGAACATAACATGCACATACTTCATGGTTTATACTTCCAATTACCTTCTCAGTAAACCAAGGAGAAAAGGGGCAAAGAACAAAACAAACCAATAAGAATGCTGAACATAGATTTTTTTCAAAGTGTCAGATTGACTTCAATGAAAATGAATGTAAGATAGTGATTTCTGTGTGAGATCTTAGAAAAGAAAATAATCTGACATTGACATCTGGTGCAAATAGTTCTTCCTATTTTAACTCAAGTAAAAGACAACTCCAACTAGATGGGGATTATAAAGTTAAAGAAAGGTTTCATGGGAAAGGTGAAACACAATCTGACAAAGGAACATAAATATCAGTTACAGAGTTGCATCAAGTAAAATGAATGCAAAACCATGCCATGTTTCAGTCAGTAAATTAAACAAGGTGTCAACTTTATCCATTCTACTCTGTTCATATCCATTTCATTCCATCAAATTAGAGCTTTTCTAAAACTAAAAGTTCTTTAAAACCACATCATGTAATGGTTTAGATCAAAAGAATCAGTGAGCAAACATCGTTTGAGCTATATGACCAAGGCGATACAGCAGTATGTCTTTTGAAGAATTAGTTAGACAAACAAACCTGAGGACAGGGATCTAACACATATGTCAAGTGCATTGCAAGAAAATTTTATTAATGCAGGGTACAAAGTAAATTGATAGCGCATTGTAATATATCTTATTGGGAAATATGAGTTCTTAGCTACATCTATCGAGCAAATATTTACCAGATCTCATGCAAGTAACGATGATTCAGGCCAAGGAAAAGGAACGTCTTCTTAGCGAGCCCATGAAGGAATTCACAAAACTTGAAATCCTTACATAGCCGAGAAGACAAGATGAGTCAAAGCAATCAAGAAACCACCTTTTTTTTGAGAACCATCTGTTTTATTCATGAGAATAAATCAAAACTAAGGACAACTGCAAGCCTTTCATACCTGCACATTTTTAAAGCAAAGATAGACATTCTTTTAAATACAGAATTCCACAAAAGTGATGGATAGCACCTCACTGACATGGAGGGTAAAGATTATGAACTGAATGGTTGAGGGTAAAGCTAATGGACGGAATATTGCTGGAAACTATTTAAAGCTCAACTAACTCTTTTAGGGTGATCATAATGGTTCTGTTTTCAATTGTGTTTGTTATTCTTTTTCCCAGTAGTGCAAATCATTCTACTGTTTCTTTGATCAATTGCGCCAACATTAAGCTTACGAAAACCAGCAAACACCACCACCTCCCCAGCCCAAAAAGATTATAATGCATGAAGAGAAATGAAATGTGGAAAAATCATCCTCATAGAAAACTTACTCCTCCGCGGTTATTGGACTACTACTAATCTTTCCTAAGCCCTCTTTTATATAGGTCTTCTTCCTTAGCTTTCTTTTACCGGGGTCCTTCGCTGCCACCGTCCCTGCACTTGCTAAAGTACTCCTCAAGAAAGTCTTATCCAGCATGCATTTAATATATCATTTAACAAAATACTCCATAGACATGCATTCCACCAAGAGAGGGTTACTTTTGAATGTTAGCATTCCCCCAAATTCTATTGGCCTCTCAATATGCATCTAAAGTATATTAAAGACAATCATTAACCCAAAAATCAAGTCATTAGAGACATAGGGACACTTAATTGTCTAAACACTATTAAACCTTCCTGTATATTAGCCTAAAAACATTCAACATGATGTGAAAGTTTGTAATGGAAGCTCACTATCAGAATAATACCTAAGGAATCACCTCTGGTTTCTTAAAAGAGCTGCGGAAAAGATGTAAGACTCTGCTTCCAGTTTGCACTTAGTGATTACTGATTTACATAGAAGAAAGAACTAACAGAATAACACACGACAGAAACCATCGTGTCATTAGTAAATTGAAGTCAATATTAGAGCCATGGACTCAACCTCCATTGTGGATCAAAGTATGCTTTTTAAGCAGAAAAGGGAATAGCTATATGCAATAAATCTCTTTCTATGCATTATAAAGCACCTGGTGATCAAATCAATCTTAGACACTGTTGAAGAAACCAAAAGGAGCAATACGTTTCTCAAATTTATTAGGATATCAATCATAACTACACAAGAATTTTAAGCAATATCAAGTGTACTCCAGCCCATCTTATAAATTCTTTATAATTAATTGTGCCATTCCATGGGGAAGATTAAACAGCTATTTCATAAATGCAGAACCAAAATATTTGGCATCAGCAGAATTTGTATTTGACATAGAACATTGTTTACACTGATTTTCATAGTATACAACAATAGCAAAAACTCCAATCCCCATAAGTTTAACAGAACTAACATAATATTCAAAAGCACAATAAACCTTTACCAATTTCATTGCAAAAAGTTTCAGTTACCAAATCACGATTTGATGTCACTGACCACCCTAGCACATCTTGTAATAATCTCACAACCTCTGTTATAAGTATTAGCTGCCCCAGGAGCTTTGCAATTATAATATGAAGCCCCAGGAGTATTACAAGGCACCAAATCCCTTTTCAATGTACCATAACTTATGTACTTCTTTTGCATAAGCAAAACTCTTCTATTGCTTTCACTATCCATCATATCTTCTTCATCCACAATTTCTGAGCATGTATTTAACTTTTCAGAACAACCCCTTTTCCCCATTAGCTCAAAGTTACTACCTTTAACTGAATTAAGGTCCAAAACTGAAACCCCATCACAAAATCTCATCTGGGTATGGCTGAAAATAAGCAAAAAGAAAAGGGTCTTCAAAGGGTGGAAAAAAGATTGAGTCTTTACCATTTTCTTGATTGGAAAGTGAAAATTTTCTAGCTTTTCCCCTGGGGGTGTTGGCTGTGAAAATGAGTAAAAATTGCAAATTTGGGGTCCCTGCTAGTGAGGGGTGATTAATGATGTAGGGATCAACCTGTTATTTACACCTACTTGGCTACTCAATAGTCATGGGAGGATTGTGGGGGTGAGTGAGTGAGAGTGACCCACCACCATTCTTGAATTTTATTGGGTTGTTTGGCCTAAATCAAGAAACAAATATTTTGCCAGTCTTTTGCTTTTAGACAAGGAGGTTTGACTTTAGAAATAAGATAATTATGCTCAAAGTAAGTTGGATCTGGGCTGGGTTCAAAGTTTTTGTATTTATGTCTTGGATTTATAGGCTGCTTTCCAATTCTTTAGGAATAGTATACTAGAGAAGGACAGAAAAAGTGTGTAATCTTTGATGTTGGTTCTTAACTAGTCCTCTAAATATATAATTAAGCAGTTTTAGTTCTTTATGTTTACTAAAGTGTGTAATCTTTGATGTTAGTTATATTTGACAGAATTGACTCGTGAAGCATGTGAATTGTTTAAATGAAAGAAAGATAGACTTCTTCCAATTTATTCTTCCACTACCCGAAGAAAATACATATTCAAGCCAACTGAATACATCATATGCTTCCTTTTATCCTCCATTATATGAAATTGCGAATGAATCAATATTATGTCCCCTTGGAATCTTGAATAGCACCATTTGTTGACGAAACAATAAAGTTAAAGTTTAGTGAGTTAATTTTATTAAAGATAGTTACCTTCGAGTTTTTTTTAAATATAACGGAGACCTAAAGTATTCAGTTTCAAACTTTCAATCAACAAAAGGGATTAAAACTACGCAAGTAATATATTCAAGGATCACTTTAGATTATCCCTAAACATAAGGACTATTTTAGTACTCCCAATAGTATACCAATTTATTTGCGTAGTGTGGACTGTGGGTAGGCTATTAAGTTCATCATTGGAAAATCCACGATTAATTAAGGCGTGCTGTCTAGAGATTAATTTATGTATTCGGAGATCTGTACCCTCCCTGAAACTTCCTCAATTATAGTTTTATCACTTGACAAACTAATCATATGATATTTTCATGTGAAACAATGGAAGGAATCTAGTCACTTATTATTGTCCTCTTCATTTGCATCAATGCCAATAAATGTTTTTACTATAGTTTTAGCTTTGCAACAAATTCGTAGTAAATATGTAAGTGATTTAAAACAAATCATATTTTGTTTTACTGTGCCTTTTTCCTTTTTCAAATTTTCAATTCCTTTTGATGATTAAAGCATAATCATTTCACGAGCTAATCAATTGCTACCAAAAACTTTAATTTCTTTTTTTGGATATCATATTTGTGGTCCATCATTTTCTTTTTCTTTGATAAGATTACTGGTCCAGAAACTTGGATCTAAAGCTAATTGAGATTGCCATTTTATTTTAGATTTGGTGGATAAAAGGCTAAGGCTCAATTATTGTGTATTGGCAACAAGAAAATAGATTATGACATTCTTTATGAATTAAAATTCTCTTTGCCTAAGGAGTAACTATTGACCTATATGGATGAGATGAGTTCCATATTGGTACAAAGAATATGACTTTAATTGCAAAAAAAACTTGTATCTTCAATTTTTTTGGTAGAATGTTAATTTCATCATAAATTAGTACGGCCATGTGAGTTGTGAGTTAGCTTCGACCTTTAAACATATAGAATGTAGTGCAGCAAATGATGAAAAGGAAAAGGAAAAGGAAAGGAAAGGAAAATATGTTTCACGTTCACACTTAGCACTAATTAGTAGGGCCCTTAACAAGTTTTATTTACTCTGAGGGCGTTTTTGGTACGATGAAAGTCATTTTTATAAAAAATATTTTATTTAAATTTTAAGTGAAAATTATTTTTCAGAAAATATAGACATTAAAAATTAATAATAATATCAACAAATTGGAGAATGTTTTGCTAAAATTTTTGAGAATTATGATGTAATATGATATTAAAAATTTAGATAGTTGTAAGGAAAATAACTTATGGGCGGAAGTCATTTTTCTCCTTTTAATGAAAAATAACTTCCTTCATACCAATAAATACCAAAATATAACTTCCTCGTGGAAAATATTTTCTTAAAAGTCATTTTCTCTCATAGCAAACACACCTTTGTCTTAGGCTGTATTTAATATGGTAGAAACTACTTTTTGTTTAAATAAAAAGAATTCCTTGAGATATATATATATATATATATATATATATATATATATATCAAATATGTGGTTACTTTGAGTTGCAAAAAATAATTCTCACCAAAAAGAATAAAATGATTTCCTAATTATATGCTGTTTTCCTTCAAAATTAGAGAATTCTTTTGGTAGATAATATAGACTTGCTCTGGACTTAGAGTCCAAATAATCTGTTTGTTCCAACAGATGTTGCAACTTATCTGTATGCAGTTAATGGTAAAGTAACATAGGTACTAACACACTTGGTGTGAAAGGTAAACAGCAATACATAAAGCAGTTTATGAATCAAATGCAAGAGAAAATCAAACAGCACAACATTTCATCACCAAAAGCAGTTCTTATATGAGTATTATAATTATTTTTTTGTGTGTAAATACAAGGCCATATACAACAACAATTATGTCTCAGTCCCAAATAAAGTCATATAATGACCCCATAACAACAAAACAGCAAAAGAGGCTTTAAGCATATAGTGATATACAACTTATTATCTATATTGCTCGGACTCTTCGAAAATATTGCCGTATTTGTGTCAGATCCTCTAAAAGTAGTGCATTCTTGAAAGATCCAACACGGGTGCGAAAGCATTTTGGGGAGTCCGCACAATATTGCTTATTATCACTACTTATCAGGGAGTGACAGATACAAACCATAGCAGTATATTAACCGAAAATTTCCAAAAGCCTAAGATATTATGCAAGATTCCAATGGCAACTTCATGTACTCAAAGGGTAAGGTGTTCCACCTTTCTAATGTTACTAGCTACTCCCTGATTTGATTTTCTATCATCTTGCTCATCATAAGAGTTCCCTTTGAAACTAGAGCTAGCCTCTTCATTATCCGAGCAGCCCGGTCTTTCCGTTAGGAACTGTTCCCAAAAAACATCGTTCACTCGAACTGGAGTAGTTGCAGCCCCTTGCTTGTTACCAGTTGCATCATGTGAAGGCGGAAAAGTTTTGTCATCATTAGGAGGACTTTTGCCGTTGGCATCAGACTGTGATTCAGAATGTTTACCTATCTCTTGACCTATCTGTGGCATCCTCACTGAATGTTGATTTTTATCGACTTGTGAAAGACACGAAGCCAAAGAAAGATTCAGCTGGCAGGAGATGTGACCGTCAACTTCCTCGTTAAATATCAGGCTTTGTGGCAAGGAATGCAGTCTTGAGCTTTCAACATTGCTTGCCGCACGAGGCAAAGATGAATCCATCTTCAACGTAAAAGATGTTCCTGTATCTGATAGTTCTATTGCTTCAGGGGTATAAAGTACTCCCCCTGTTCGAAGTTGCACTTCTCTGGACCAACCTTCAGATATTCTCCTATGTGGGCTTCCACCATCTTCATTCGAACTTTGGGTGCTGCACGAAACAACGTTGATTTCCGAAACAGCAGGTGACAATTCAAGCCTGAGCTTATTTGAAAAGTCTTGGTTGCAAAGGTTCCCAAACTCAACTCTAGAACTGCTATGGTTGTCCACCGACATATTTTCTTGAACTGGTTGAGAGCTGTCGACTTGAGGTAATCGCCTCTTCTTGCTAAATGCAGAAATATCCATGGACTCAAGTTTCTGAGCAAGACGCTCAACGAAGTCAGGATTCAGAACTGCCTTCTCAACAAATGTCAGTAAACTCTCTTGCCTTTGTTCTATACTGCCAACCCGCACAGTCATTTCTTCTAGCTGCAGTTTTGCAGCAGATTGTTGCTGTCTGAACCTTAAGACATTAGCTTCGAGCCCAGACTTTTCACGTGAAAGCTTATCAATCTCTTCCTCAAATGCAGCTCTTTCTGGATCAACTGTGGAACCAGGAGGGTGACTATGGCTGTGAATGGGTTTTCTACGATGAATATTCTTAAGTAGATGCTTCTGGTCTTTCATAAATTCCTCATTAGCAAATTCCCATCTTTCCGGATCAATCTTCCGGAAGCCCTGTAAATTAAGATATATTTATGATGACAATGATGATAAACTTAGATTAATTATGGCAGCAACTGAAAATCTCTAATGAGCAGGCGAACATTAAATATTATTTCAGTAACTCAAGTTAAATCAGTAAATATAATCTACCAACAATATGAACTCATCAAATTTCATTTATCGCACATTTTGATCAATCAATCAGGTGTTGAAGATACTATCCCATTACCATTGAAGTAACCCTGTTACAACTGAAGTCAAAAGAAAGTACCCTGAAAGAATACCATCCCATTGGGAACTTTAAGAAACAAAGTATTTCAAGAAGAAAAACAGACATTTTCATACAATTAAACTATACAATCGGTCCAAATGGAGCAAAATGAACAGTGATGAATCATATAGGCGATCCTACCTATGAATTGGAATACCCTTAACGATTAGAGAAGAGAAAGATATGATTCAAATTCACAAACTGCAAGGAATAACAAGCGCTCACAGACACATGAGTTACTCATCATAGTATAAATTGTTTATTAGTATATAAATCTGAGAGGAATTTGACATATACCCCAATATTGAACATTGGCTAAAACGACTTACTGGGATTACATCACAAATCATGCAAATTTTAACAGTACTTCTTCCTTAACTTCCAGCAGCTGTTAATTTACATGCCACCAGTGTGTCTTTAGATTTCTGGAAAAATGAGAAAGTGTTTTTAACAGAGACAAATACTCTAAAGGCGGAGTAATCCTTCTTTCACAATCCCAAAATTTCAAGGGTTTCAATCAAACTTTCCCAATAGCTAGAACCATCTTGATAAAATAAATTTCATCATACGGTAATTTCTAATCAATTGTCAGATTATCAGCTTTGCAGTTGCATAACGCATGCTTCTCTTCAACCATCAATCTGCAATTTGGCGAGTGAGAGAAGCTTTATCTCATTCATTGTGAACACTTCCTGTCGCTGTCAAGACCTATT
>MCJB01051158.1:0-29989 GCA_002018475.1 Nicotiana obtusifolia | reverse complement strand
CGAGTGCGTTTTTTCCGGGTAATAGATATTTTGGTGCGTTTCAACACCGGTACTTGAGGTGCATCTGCTCCCCTGATTATCATATTGATTGTGTGTCGCGGCTCTTCTTAATTTGCTGGTCTGTTCCTATTTTCGTTGTGGGTTTTTGCTCGATCGCTCAAAAATTCCCTATGATGCCCGTTTTCGAGCAACCGGGCTACTTCTTCTCTCAGCTGCCGACAATCTTCCGTTCTGTGCCCATGAGTGCCATGATACTTGCATATAAGGTTGGGGTCTCTCTTGGCAGGATCCGTTTGTAACGGTCTTGGCCACTTGGTGTCTTTGATGCGGCCGATTGCTGAAACAAGAGTCGCCGAATCGACATTGAAATTATACTCGGACAAACGAGGTGCTTCTTGGCGGTTACCGGTTCTCTCGAAGTTATTTTTCGGTAACGGTCTCCTGTTCCTTTGATTGAGGTCGTTCCTGCTTTCCTATCTTGGGGATTTGTGCCCCCTCGAAACAATCCTTTGATCTTCTGGATACGGCCGGTGTCTATCTCAATTCGCCCTTGGTTCTCGATAGTTATCCCTTAGAGCTCGATCAAAAGTTCTGACCGGGTAGGAAGAGCCCGATGAGACCCTGATCTGATCATCTTCTATCCTGATCTTCGACTGATACCGGTTGTGAATGTCTGCCCAAGTGATGGCTAGATACTCGATCAAGCTCTGTTTGAGTTGTTGAGATGCCGCAGAACTTCTGGCGTTGAGCCCTTGAGTAAAGGCTTGCACGGCCCAATAATCTGTAACCGGTGGCAGGTCCATTCGCTCCATTTGAAAGCGAGACACAAATTCCCTTAGCATTTCGTTGTCGCGTTGTCTAACTTTGAATAAATCTGATTTTCTCGTTTCGACCTTGATGGCGCCTGCATGGGCTTTGACGAAGTTATCGGCGAGCATGGCAAAGGAATCAATGGAATTCGGTGGTAAGTTATGATACCACGTCATTGCTCCCTTGGAAAGGGTCTCTCCAAATTTTTTCAGGAGGACGGACTCGATTTCATCGTCTTCGAGGTCGTTTCCTTTTATAGCACAAGTGTAAGCCGTCACGTGCTCGTTTGGATATGAAGTCCGTTATATTTAGGGATTTCGGGCATGCGGAACTTTTTAGGAATCGACTTTGGAGCGGCGCTGGACGGGAAAGGTTTTTGCACAAACTTTTTCGAGTCCAAACCCTTCAGCACCGTAGGAGCCCCCGGTATCTGGTCAACCGTTGAATTATATGTTTCAACCTTCTTGTCGTTTGCCTCAATTCTTTTTTCACCCGTTTCGACCCGGTTGGTTAACTCCTCGAGCATTTTGATAATCCCGGAGTTGATTCCTGAACCGCTCTCATCCGGTTGCGCTGTGATCCGCTCATTTTGTCGGGCTGCCCCTCGAGAAGAAATAATTTCGACCTCACCCGAGTTCCGATCGCGATTTTGTAATTGGGCTATGGCCGCTTGCTGGGCTTGCAGCATATCAAATATTACTTTGAGGCTGATTTCATTTTCTCCACTATGTTGAATCCCTGAGTGATTTTCCCCCCGAACGTTGTTTGATGGGCCAGGGGTCTGATCTGCGTCGGCTGCTATTTGGGAGTTGGCATCGATCGGGACCTCGGGTCCGGGCATAGCGTTGTTTTCACCTTGGTGGTTAAACTCGTTGTTGATGGGGAGTGAATGTGACATGATTCTGCTGTTAATCTGAAAAACAGGAAACTCTGCAAAGAGCAAGTGTAAAATAGTGTGTAACAGATAATTGTATCAAAAAAAAATTCGCTAATATCCTTGGCCCCACGGTGGGCGCCAAACTATTTACCCTTAAATCCGAGTAACAATTGAATTTGCTCATAGTGCTAAGGATGTGTGAATCAATTTGATACAACGTAAAATATAATGGCAAATAATTGAAATATAATAAATAGAAAGGAATAACCAAACCACAGTAATTGAGTAGCTGACGATGAAATGCAAAAAAGAGGATAGAATTCGATAAACAGTAACAGTTCTTAGTATTTTCTCTCGTATATGTTGTGTCTTACAATGAAGGTAGATACCCTTCTTATAGGTAAAAGAAAGACTCCTTAATATGGTAAAAACCCTAATTACAAGATAAAATCCCTTCAATTACGGGATGGGATATCCCTGAAATAGTGGCTTAACGTCTATGACGGTTGAGATATTCGCTCCCGCTGAGATATCAGGAATCCACGAAATTTCCGGTCGAAACTGATCTTTTGTTACGAGATGTGCTTTCGTCGGTCAATGTCGGTCACCCCGTTTCGGTTGCTCCATGTTCGTGCTCGACTTGCTGTCCTCGGATCGAGGCAACCCGGTCTTGCATTGTGTCCGGGCTCGACTCTTCTCGAGCAATCGATCGTATTCGACCCAATGCACAATTGAAAATTTTTGGCATGTAGCCTTAGGGTTTGTTTCTTTCTAACGGAGGCCAATATAATTTCACCCCCAATTATTGAGTGGCTACAGAAAATTATTTGTTTAATATTAGTTACAAAGTTGACCACTTGACCCCATGCATTGCAATTTTAAACGTGGATAATTAAGAATTCCAATGTATAAGCTTTTATATGATATAATAAACAGTACTAACAATTTTATGTAAATTTTTTGAATATTAATGAAATTAATTAAATTTACAGTATAAAAAAATTGTCGAACAAAAATATTCAATTCGTTTTATATTATATGTCACGCTTTTTATATATGTTAAAAGATTAATATTTTTTTAATATTGGAAAAATCATTTAATCTCCATAATCTCATGTCTTTTCTATTTGATGAATATAATATGTTGAAGCCACGAGATACTATTGGTTCTCTGTTCATATGTGTATTTAACTTTTGCATAATAGTTTTTTTTTAAAATTATATTCAATCCGTTTTAATTTATATGAACTTATTTAATTGAGCACAACAATTAAAAAATAAAAAAAGACTTAAATTTGTAAAATAAAATTAAATACATATATTTTATGTGATTATAAATTTTTATATAAAAATAAATTATTTTTAAAATAAAAATAATTATTTTTTATTATACGGACTAAAAAAAAATATGTTCACACAAGTAAAAGGAAGGGAGGGAGTAGTACAAGTTGTGGAGTATGAGAAAAGGGAAGAAGTGGAGGAGAGAAAACATATAGCGCGTGGGAGAAGTTAGAAACTAGGGGGTAGCAGGGTAGGTCGGAAATAGTGGAAAATAGCAGGGGGTACTATTGTCTTTTGAGTAAAATAGTAAGGGGAAATGGGCACAATCACATGGAGTGATGAGTGTGTATGAATTAATTGCAAAATGACGTCATCTTGGCTTGGACGCCTTTTTTTACTCCCAATGGGTGGGCGCTCTTTGCTGACGTTATCACTTGCCCCCTTTTCCTACGTTGATTTGTAAGCTTAGCTGACGTGTTCTTCTGTGGGCAAGACGTCCATTGCAAGAAAGATGTACGAGTAATTTCCATATCATTTACCCTTTCCCTTTTTTTTTCATTTCACCCTCTTCTTTTACTCGTCCGTTCTACTATTATTTTCGATGTCCGATGTTGATATTGAAATCTCAATTAAGTTATATTCATGTGGTACCAGCTCCATTAAAAGAAAGCACTTTTTACAAGATTTAAACTCACTTTGATTAAGTAATGCGAAATCTCATTATTTTATTATAAACCTGGAGATACTAATTTGTCTAAATTTACGTGTCACCACTTAGGGATCATTGTAAATAAGTTGTGTTAAGATTATAATAAAAGAAGAGTTTAATACATGAGATATCTCGTATTTATACAGAATTTAAAGAAAAATCGCATCACAAAAGAGTGTGATGTAGGCAGTCTATTCTAATGTCAAGATTATAATATTTGCATAAAATCTACCAATACTAATAGTGTTAGATTACCCTTGCAATAAGATTCAATATTACATAATACACCATTTTATTATCAATTATACTGCTGACATAAATAATAGTACATCCATATATATTAACGTAAAAGATCTAATTATTATTTTGAGAATACTTTTTAATTAAGTAGATAAATACTTACTTTCATCAATGCATTCTTTGCGTTAATATACATTTTAATTCCAGACGTTCTACAATATTATGAATAACTGGAGTTATTATAACTAAATTTTAAGAGGACGCCTCCACCCCCAGTTGGTCAATTGTTCCACCGTCGTTTAATTTATTTTTTGATTTTTTGTGATCTATAATATTTAATTTTTTTAGATATAAAAAAAAATTAATTTTTTTTCATAGTTACTCTTGAAGTAAAGAGCGTAAAAGTATTTTTATAGTTTCGATGAACAAATTAAAGTTGATATGCTCAATTTCATTATTAATTAATGCTAAAAGGTAAAATTTTTAATATGTATGAAAAAAAAAAAAAGTTAGTTAAAGTGAACCGGAGGAAGTATTAAAGTACCAAAGCTTTGATGAACATAGCAATTACGAATATTCCTTGCATTCATACAGTATCATATGTCTTGTTTATAGAAATAAAATGTTTGTTAAGAAAATGCCAAATGAAATAGAAAAAGAGAAGTATCTTCTAAAACCAAAGTAATGCAAACTTATATCAAATCTGCACTAACACAAATGGAAAAAGGATTATTGTCACGGATGTTTATACCAAATAAATAAATGCATGATATATATATATATATATATAAAATTTTTATTTTAACGATAGAAGATTGTGCACCTTACCGGATTTATGGCTTAAAATTGAATTATTTAATCGGATAAAAAAAGTGTCGTGTCTTATTTATTTCTTTATTTTTCCTTCTCGTGGACCCCAACAGGACCTCTTTAACCTTTCCAAGAGTGAAAATAGTCACTAGAGCTGTGACCTTGGAATCCTAGTCAGCTAACGTTGTCGTTTCGACACGTGGCGCTTTGTTCGAGTTCCCTTAGGGTAGGGAGATTTTTTAGATACTCCTTTTACCAATAAGATGAATCATCATCATCATCATAATATATTTACTCACCCCCCACAAAATTGAAGCAACTATTAAATTCATAGTTATGCTCGAGCCAGGGCGGGCTCCAATGATATGGAAGGTAAGGCTTGTGTCTTATGCCCCACATTTGGGGCTCATTTTTTAAAAATAATAGATTTTGTAAGTATTTAAAGAATAAGCTTTAATACTTTTAATATAAAAGTAGAATTTTAATATATAAAATAAAGTTTTTAGATATATAAATAAATAACTTAATTTACTTAAAAATTGATAGATGAATAGTTTTCTTAATGTTTTAATTTCTACTTTTTACTCATTCGTTAGATAACGTGTAAAAAAATTACTCTTCCTTAATTTGTCCACGTCAGTCTTTCTTATTTCTAATCTCTTCATATTTCAGAAACCCCAATATATTTTCTCTTTGATATTCTTACTTACCTTCTTTCTCCAAGAGTTCATTAGTTCAAGTGTTCAGCAATACTTTTAAGCTTCTGATAGTTCTATACTTCTATTGCTCTATTAAATCTTATCTAAGATCAACAATTTCTCAAGAAAGACTAAATGATGAATTATCTATATTATTAATTGTAAAGGAATTATTAGAAAAAATCGATTATAAAAAGATTATTATCAATTTTGTATCTCAAAAAGTTAGGAGAATAGACTTCAAATAAAAATAATCTTATAACTTTCTTTTAAAAATTAAGGCTCATATTAAATTTTAGCTTTACGCCCCACGTATTCTTGAACTGCCCTGATTGGAGCCATTTACTTAGATATTATTATTCGCTTTCTTTAGTAACTACTTTTCATGAGAAAAACTATTCAGTTTTCAACTATATAAAGCAACACATTTTATAAACATAAATTATTTTCAAGAAATGTATTTTTCGCAACACCTGTGGCACACGTAGCTTGCCTCTTTTATTGAGGATGACGATTGCAGCTAAATAACCAAAAACAGAAGACAAGAAAGAATAACAGGCAAAATATTAAAAAGATTAATACGCAAAAGAAAAGATTCAGGGAAAGGATGCCCATACCCTACCTCTGCTTTTGTTAGAGATGGACCCAACATCCACTTTGCCTTTTCCTTAGGTGGAGGTGGGAGTACCATCAAATATCGTGGTTGAGTAATAAATATTTTTAATAAGAAATTTCGAATTCAAATTTGTTTATGTGAAATCGTCTTTAATATTAAGCGTTTTACTCCTTTAAAGTAGAATTTCTAATGCGAATCCAAATGAGTCGGGCTTTAAAACAAATGGCAGACACTGAACGAAAAACTAAAAAACAAAATCGTGGGATGAGGGTGGGAGCTTGATACTTAGAAAAATAAAGTTATGAAAATAATGAAATGCTTTATAATGGTGAACCGTTGATGGTGGCAATTTTGGTGTCTGCCATAACCCCCCAAAAATCTTTTAGATCTTTTCCTCAAAAAATCTTTATAGTTATAGAGAGTTTCTCCCGTTTAGCCATAGATTTAGCGTCAATTTTTCAAAAAAAATTGAAAATATTATTTGTTTATGAAATATGATCATGTTTTGGGAATAAAATATTTTAAAAAAATTTTCAAGTTTCAAAAAATTGCTTTAGGACAGTGTTTGGGTGAAATTTTTTTTTCCAGTCACAAACTTCAAGTTTTCTTCAATTAAAATGCATGTCCAAACACAATTTTAACTTTCAAAAATTATTTTTTAATACAACTTCAAAAACTCTTTTTCAAGCTTCAATCAAATATATATCCAAACGCTAGTTTCATAAGCCATTCTATCTCCCACTCTCCAAACCCCTACCACTTCACTTTTTCAGCCCCACCCTTTTTAAAATGTAGCTTTTATTTTTCAACCATTTTAAAATACAAAAAACAAGAAAATATGGTGCCACTACAAGAAATCGAAATTATTATGACGGTTATATTACGGCGGTTTCAAATAACCCCCACAAAATCTATATTGGGTCTTAAAATGTAACTTTTATTTTTCAACCATTTTAAAATACACAGAATAAAAGAATATAGCGCCACTACAGAAAATCGAAATTATTGTGACGGTTATATTACTGCAGTTCCAAATAACTGCCACAAAATTTATATTGGATAAAAATAATTATGAAGTGTTATAAAAGTTTCAAAGCATAGCATTCAATAAATAGGATTGTAAATGTGAACGGATACTGAGGTTATAATAGCAATTTTCTAATAAAACTACGGCGGTTTTAAACCGCCACAATAAGCAAAACAAAAAGCCGCATTAACCCGATTGAAATAAGACGGTTTTCAAATGTAATTACGACGGTTTGCCTAAGAACCGCCATAATATAATTTTGGCAAACGGGATTGTGGCGCTTTTAAAAGCCGTCGTTAATGTGTATTAAGGCGGTTTGAAACCTCCATTATATGTTAAAATAACCATCATAATAACTTCGTTTTCTTGTAATGCGTATTACAAAATAATATATATAATTCATTTCCAAAAATCATAAAGTCAAATAAAGCTCTAGAAACAAAATAAAAAGCATCCCATAATTCCGCATAAGTTAAATTAAAAATAGCCGGTAGAAGTATAATATATGCATAATTTATGTATTATATGTGTATAATTATGTATAATCTATGTATATAGCTAGAATAAGTAAAGAATTATTATGGCCTGCTATTTGTGTAAAAATCCCTTATTATGACCGAGAGTTTCTACCTTTAATTATACGGATTTTTTCATTCCTATACACTATTTGAAACTTTATTACCAAAAATGTTCAAGTTTTGATATTTACCCAATCTAAACAAGTTTTAGCTACAAAAAATATACATTCCACCTTAAAAGGTTCACAATCCATTATTAGTGCCTTCAATCAAGGGATTTAGTTATACCCTTTTCTTTTTTTTCTCTCCTCTCTTCCATCTTCTCTCCAGATCGAACTTATATTTAGGGATTTCTGTTTGATAATTGTTTCGGTCTTGGTTTTATGTTTTGGCGGTTTTAAAAAAAAAAATTAAATTGTCTCCTTCTATTAAAATTGGACAGAGAGTAAAGTTGAGGGGTTAAAGCCCCTGGTTACATATGAGAGTTGACGTCCAACTATGGCATGAAATTATGTTTTCAAATAGACTGAACATGATGGAACAGATCCTGAATTCTTAGCAGCACATAAAGCTTTATCTAGTTCTAATGTAAGATTGTACTTCGAGTGCAACAAAATTTTCAGCTTGCACATTAATGACATTTTGTGTTACATCAATAAGATGTTCAATGATGCTGTATTGCTTGCAATTGGCGTCATTTTTTGTCTAATACATTTGCATCTTTCTTTGATCGATCAGGTTTCAGTATTATTCATCAGCACAATCTAAAAGAAAACTTCTACATATATTATTTCTACCAAGTTAAATACAACTACAATATCATACACATAAATATAATTTTTATACGAAATTTATACAATATATCTTTTGTATATATATTTTGTATCTGATTTGTATATGTTTTTCCTATGGCATGTGCTTCTTTCTCTCTAAAATTCCAATCAAAACTTACTCTCTTGATACAATTTTGCTACATATCAACAACTTTATGTAAAAAGATAGTATTGATAACTTAAATACAAATTTTATACAATGATTCATATATTATACAACTATTTTTTAACTTTCATACAACATTCAAATAAAAAAATATAACTACAACAGAATACAATTTACACACAATTATAATACAACTTTACCACAATTTCATAAGTACATTGTATGTCATGTGTTCTTCTTTTTCTTCTTCGAGCTTCAATCTGAAATTCAACCAAAATCAAGTCTAATCTTCACCAAAACACCCTCAAAATTGAGATATAAACTCCAAACAATATTCTTAATTGTTTGCAACAACACCCAATCCAAACAAATAATGGTTTTTGAAAACTTAAATTCGATTTCAAAGCTTCAAAGCTTTTTAATGGCTGTTAATGGTAGAGAGTCAAACACCTTCAAAATTTACTGATTGATAATTTCAATTTGAACACCAATTGTGCAACATGAAAGGAAATTGCTAAGTTAAAACAATTGAAATTCATTGATGAATTCTATTAAAACTCTATACAACAAGAAAGCATAAAAAAACAGAGAACATCAAATGAAGAAAAATTAAGAAAAAAGATAAAGAAGAATAGTAGAGAGACGAAGAGAGAGAGACAGAGACAGAGACAGAGAGAGACAAAGAGAAAGAGAGTGGGCAAGTATAAGGGATAAGAGAATAATCGATATTCCTTATTCAATTCCTAATATCAAGGGATACTCATTTAAAACTTATTTATATATAATTGATAAATTGTATATGACCATATAATTAAATTAAAATTTGAATAAGGAGGGTAATACAGTTTCTAATGTATGGGAAAGTAAAAATCCCTTAATTATACCATATAATAGACGCATAAAGCACGACAACTGCGTAAAATCAAGATATTCATTAACTTACAAAGATAGTTGATACCACCACCTACAAAATGTAACTAATCTTCAATAACCACTTTAATACATTATAAAAGAAAGTATTAAGCATGCATTTAAAAAAAAAAAAAAAGAATCAGTTTATTTTTTATGTTCATTGACTATAACCGAGGCGAACGAGCTTTTTAAGCCTGAGTACTTAAAGGAAAGTGGAAACTACCATTCAATTCCTTTTTTTTTTACATCTCTAGCATTTCCTATGTCAAATAGAGCTCAATGTCACGTCCTTAATTGTTAACTAAGTACACGTACGACATTTGACAACTTGCTCACGATCTTGCACAATTTACTCACGTCTTGTTATGCCAAGTCAGTCTTACCACACTCAAGATCGCTAAGAGAATGGTAGAAAGAACACAAGAGAATTGTTAAAGGAAGCTTTGTATTAGAGAGCACGTGAATTGTTTGCTTGGTGAATTACAAATGAATGGTCCCCCTTTATATACTAGTCTTCAAGGGGCTAGAATATAAATATTAATTGTTATACAAGTCCTTAATATTTACAAGATAAGGGCTTTCTCTAGAATTCTCTACAAGCCTAGAAGATTCTAAGGACTTTCCTAGCAAATCCATAGGCATCTACGGTCTTCCAAAGGAAATGTCCATACTTCTTTAGAATCTTCTCACAAATACTAGCTTTCCTCCTATGTAAGCTTCCACATGGTATTAATATATGCCAAATGGTACCTATATGGCATGGTGATGTGGCGGGCCATCACACTCTCCCCACCTAATGTTGCGACGATCGCGGCGCAATATTGCTGCATAAACTCTCGGATCTTATCTTTGAATTGCCATAAGTCTTCATATCATTCCAACGTGTCCTCCTCCGGAGATTGCCCCTTCCAATGGACGAGGAACATTGCGGTGGCTTTCTGCCCTTGTTTTCGTCTGGCCTGGTAATCAATAATAGCCTCAATCTAACGGTCATGTGACACGGTGATAGTAATAGGCGCTCGACTTTATTGGCTCCTACTCGGATCATCCTTGTCTTCATGATATGGCTTAAGCATGCTGGCTTGGAAGATAGGATAGATCTTAAGATACGATGGCATGTCAATCTTGTATGATATCTTGCCTACCTTGGAGACGATCTTAAATGGCCCCTCATACAGATTCTGATGCATGCCCCGTAATGCCTTGAATTGTCTTGGGTTACACTTCACCAGTACCGTGTCCCCAACTCTATAGTCCATGGGACACCGCTTACGGTCCGCAAACTTCTTCATCTTCTTAGCTGCCTTATCCAAGTAGGACTTAGCAGTGTCAAGCTGCTCCTCCCATTCTTTGGCCATATGATAATCCCCCAAACTCTTTCCCTTAAACACAACTGGTAACGAATGTGGAGTTTATGGCTGTTGGCCTGTGACTAGCTCAAATGGTGTCCGCTTCTTGGACTCACTCCACTGCAAGTTACAAGAGAATTGGGCGAAGTCCAGGAGCCTTGCCCAATCTTTCTGATGATGGCTTATATAATGCCTCAAGTAGCATTCCAGTAAGGCATTGACCCGTTCCGTTTGTGGGTGGAAACTAGTGAAAAAGTGTAGTTCCGTGCCAAGTATGTCGAATAACTCTTTCCAAAAGTTCCTAGTAAAGAGGGGCTCTCGATCACTGATAATATTCCTTGGTAAGTACCAATACTCTACAATGTTCTTAAAGAATAGCTTGGTGGCTTCCTTGACAGTGCAACCTGGTGAAGCGGGCATGAAGGTGGTATATTTAGAGAATCTATCCACGACCACCATAATATTACCATAAACATCGGACTTCGGTAGACAAGTGATAAAGTCCATAGTCACACTCTCCCATGGACGCTTTGCGACTAGTAGCGGTTCCAAAAGTCCTCCGGGTTGTTGTTGCTCAACCTTGTCGCATGCATGGCCAATAGTAGACTGACTCAACCAAGGCCCTAGTGCGACGTAGGCCTGGATGACCATCCCACATTGTGTCTTGTCTCTCCCTTATGATCCGTCGTCTAATGTTTCCAAACTTAGGCACGTGGACCTGCCGACCCGTGGTAAGCAATATGCCATCTTCTATCCAAAAACGTCTCGTCTTATCTTGGTTGGCTAACTCGATAAGCTGTTTGGCTGCTGGATCATGCTGGATGCCTTCTTTTATAGCCTCACGAATCTCCCAACTTGCTAAAGTGATGGCAGCAAGCTCGGCTTTCCGACTCAAGGCATCGGCTACAACGTTACCTTTGCTCGGCTTGTACTTCAGCACATAATCAAACTCGGCCAAGAAATTCTGCCACCTAGCCTGTTTTGGTGTGAGCTTCTTCTACGTCTGAAAGTAGCTAGTAGCCACATTGTCAGTCTTGACCGCGAACCTCGACCCGAGCAAATAATATCGCCATGTATAAAGGCAATGTACAATGGCAGTCATTTTCATCTCTTTTGCACCATGTAACGCCGCTCCGTCTCATTTAACTTACGACTCTCAAACGCTATGGGATGCTTATCATGCATCAAGACACCCCCAATGGCAAAGTCTGAGGCATCTGTATGCACCTCAAATGTCTTGGCAAAGTCAGGTAGCGCCAAGGCTAGCTCCTCTGTTATAGCTGCCTTAAGGCCTTCAAACGCCTTTTGAGTTTGCTGTGTCCAAACCCATTGCTTGTTCTTCTTTAGCAACTCAGTCAATGGTGCGGCTTTCGCTGAGTAGCCACTGATGAACCGACGATAGTGGTTAACAAGACCAAGGAAAGATCTCAACTCAGTTACCTTTATAGGTGCCTCCCACTCCTGGATGGCACGTACCTTAGCCTCGTCCATGCGTAGCTCGCCATTGCTAATAACATGTCCTAAGAAGTGCACCTTTGATTGTGTAAACTCGCATTTCTCCCTCTTGGTGTATAGCTCATTCTCCCGCAAGACTTGGAAAACCTTCCTTAAGTGCTCCATATGCTTCTCCAAGTGTTGTTGTAGATGACTATGTCTTCTAGGTAGACTACCACGAATTGATCAAGGTAAGGATGAAAAATCTTGCTCATAAGGGTGCAAAATGTGGCCGGTTCATTGGTTAAGCCGAAGGGCATCACCAACCACTCAAAGGCTCCATATCTCGTCACACATGTTGTCTTCGGCTCATCCCCTTCTGCAATCAAAGATCCACCTTAGTAAAGTACTTGTCTTGCCCAAGTCTATCGAACAAGTCAGCAATGAGAGGGATCGGGTACTTATTCTTCATTGTGACCTTATTAAGTGCTCGGTAGTCTATGCACAAGCGTAGTGATCTATCCTTCTTCTTCTGGAACAATACCGGTGCGCCTAAAGGTGCCTTTGATGGGCGAATATGACCAGCATCTAGCAGCTCTTTCTATTATTTCCAGAGCTCTCTAGCTCGGGCGGTGCCATACGATATGGGGAAAATGTAGGTGGCTTAGCCCCTGGCTCCAACTCAATCTTGTGATCCACCTCTCGCCTAGGCGGCAAGTGCTTAGGTAACTCCTCGGGCATGACGTCTTTGTTTTCCTCAAGTAACTTCTCTATGCAAGACAGCAGTGTCTCTTGAAAACTCTTATCTTCCTCCAGACTTGTGATGGTTGCCACGAACGTCGGCTCCCCCTTCTTGATCCCCTTGACAACCTGCATAGCTGAGAGTTGTGCTTGGATCTGTCCGTGTGGCATAGTCACTGTAGGTACCATGCAAGCTCTTTCTCGCTCCATAACCAAGAGACATTGGAGGTAGGGGTCGATCAAAGTATGACAATGTCTAAAGAACTCTTGCCCCAGTATGATGTCAAAGATATTCATTGCAGTCACGGTAAAGTTTGTCATACCTTTCCAAGTTCCCAATATGACACCAACTCCATTGGCTACACCACTAGCATTTTGTAGCTTGGCATTCACAGTCTTGATGCGAGAGTTGGTTGGAGCAAGTTTAAATCCTACTCTCTTTGCAGCAGCCTCGACATAAAATTATGAGTTGCTCCAGTATCCACCATTTCACGAGCAGACTTGTTATTGATGGTGAGATCCACGTACTGATTGCCATTCTCGGTAGGTTAGATAGCTTGCTTCGTGATGGCACCACATAATCCGATCTTACCCAATTGTGCGGTTCCCGAACTCTCTCCTTGCGGCTGCTCCTTCTGTTCATGGACCATGATGCTGAGGCTCTTTAGGTCCGGACAATTCCTGAAGCTGTGCGGCCCTCCGCATATGTAACATCCCTTCTTATCGGGCTACGCCTTTTTCTTGGCGTAGCCCTGACGGCCACTCGACTTTTTGGAATCTTGAGTCTTGTAGTATTGTTGTTGTATCTCCTTGCTTTTGCCACGGTCTCCCCCACCCTTGACATTGTTAATCTTTGCCTTTGCCTTTTTCGTGCCTGTCATGCCTGAAATCCATCAATGATACGGCCTCCACTATGGCTTGGTATATATCTGCGACTTGCCGGCGTTGCAACTCCTGCTTAGCCTAATTTTGTAACTCGTCCATGAAGTGGAACAACAAGTCATTATTGGTCAGGTTGGGGATTTGAAGCATAAGGGTAGTGAACTCCTTGACATAGACAGGTATGCTCCATGTTTGCTTCAAATCCCTAAGCTTGCGCCTTGCCTCGTACAAGACATTGTTTGGAAAGAATTTTCGCTTGAACTCAGCATTGAACTGATCCCACGTGCTAATAGTACATAGACCTTTATCCACGTCGGCCATCTTCCTTCTCTAGCATAGCATGGCATTCTCTGAGAGGTACAACACTGTAGTGTTGATCATGGCCTCGTCGTCCCTCTCTTTGCTGTGCCTAAAGTAGTTCTCCAAGTGCCAAAGGAAGTCTTTCACTTTTTGTGCATCACGAACACCTTTGAACACCGAGGGTTTGGGAGCCTTGATCTTGGCCTCCCTCGTTGCCACAACATTGCTGACTGCCTCGGTCACGCCAACACTAACATGCTCTTCGAGTGACTCTATCTTTGCCTTTATAGCATCGATAGTACTCAAAGCCTCCATAAGTCTGCACTCTAAGGCAGTGATGGTTTGCCTTAGTTCCATCTTGGTCTTTGTATGTCCCTCCAAGTCATTTCGGATACTCTTAATCTCTTAAAGTGTGTGCCCCTAAAGAACGCTAAGGGTGCATTCCACCTTTCCCAAGTGTTGGCCAAAGATCTCCACGGTGTCCATCCCCGCGTTCATCTTTATCACCCACTTTTTACCGAGCGAGACGTCCTTGGGCAGGACCTGCACTTCATCGTCGCTCGCCTCAGTAGCAGATGGTTCTTGGGATGTAAGCCCTTCCTTTGACACAACCTGGGGTGGCACCTCCTGGCCCTTGTTGGTGGCATTCCTCTTTTTGTTACGGCCACTCTTGCTAGTAGTATCTTGGATGACATTGGTTTGGTTGTTGGCATCGTTAATTTCTCCGTCGTTCGTCATTCCCTTAGTTGCAACCTTGGCTCTGATACCACGTTATCACGCCCTTAGTTGTTAACTAAGTACACGTGTGACACTTGACAACTCGCTCACGATCTTGCACAACTTGCTCATGTTCTTGCTATACCAAGTCAGTCTTTCCACACTCAAGATATCTAAGTGAATGGTAGAAAGAACACAAAAGAATTGTTAAAGGAAGCTTTGTATTAGAGAGAACTTGAATTGTTTGCTTGGTGAATTACAAATGGATGGCCTCCTTTATATACTAGTCTCCAAGGGGCTAGAATATAAATATTAATTGTTATACAAGTCCTTAATATTTACAAGATAATGGCTTTCTCTAGAATTCTCTACAAACCTAGAAGATTCCAAGGACTTTCCTAGCAAATCCATAGACATCTAGGGTCTTCTAAAGGAAATGTCCATACTTCTCTAGAATTTTCTCACAAATACTAGCTTTCCTCCTATGTAACCTTCCACATGGTATTAATATATTGCAAATGGTGTTTATGTAGCATGGTGACGTGGCAGGTCATCACATCAATCTCACCTCATATTTGCCTGACTAATGTAGTGCTCCATCAATTATTAAATGGTACTCAATCTCACCTCATGTTCACCTGACTAGTGTAGTACCAAATGAGAGAGCTAGATGTCCTGAACAAGAAATAGGTGTTGACAAAACTTCAAACATGTACATTTGAGGGGCCAAACAAATAATTTAAAGGACTTTTGACGTACTTGTAACAATTAAATTACCCACTCGCATATCCAGGTGTATGTTTCCATTTCCATATTTAGGTATACGCCATTATTTTTTAATTTACCATCGTGTTTCTGAAGTTTATTTGACACAATTAATCTGGATCTGCTGGATAAGCTCGTTAAAGAGAATAAAGCGTGTTCTATCAAAGGATTACTATTTTTATAGTTCGAACGTGAGACATCTAGTAAGATTGGAGTGATGATAATCATCCCATCACATTTATCGGCGGTCTTGTATCACTGTTAATTACGTTAACCCTCCATCCTAAATTTGGAAGAGTGTAATATGGAATGGAATAGGATAAGTGATTTGGATGAGAAACATGTTAACCTTTAACCCCACAACTTTTGTTTATGCAAAAGTTTTAATATGCATGGAAAATAACAAAATTATTCGAGGGCCTAATCTTCTTTTCCCTACGTTTTTTTTCTTTAATCTTTTAAGTTTCTCTCTTGTCGTGTTTATAAGAAGAACAGTTAACATGCGATTCATGATACATGTTGCTAGTTATATTAAGTACTAATCAGAATATTATATTAGATATTACTTTTTTAGTTGAATCATCTAATATTTGAAGCCATTGTTCGAGTTCTAATCTAGTTTTGCGCTAGGTAAACTGATAAAGGAGTAAGACACTCCCTATCAAAAAATTCTGTATTCTAAAAGTTGGAACATAAAAATTTTAATTAAAAATCGCGGATCATAACAATTTCATCACCGCTCTTGTGATATTATCTGAACGCTTTATGAAAAAAGTAATAATTTTGAAAAAAGAAACTAAATAATTTCCTCGTTAATTGTTTTTGTGCCTCTCAAAAACAGTATGTCACAGTAAAACTGAATCAATGTGAAAAGACTCAAAACCCTTTTGTGTGTTTCGAAACCGAAAGGTGAATTTTGAGTTGGACTTGCTTGAATAGATCTGTATAGTATTAATCACATGTAAACTGTTAGATGAGAAATCAGATAACTATTATTTTGTCAAACGGTGTCATTATTAATTCGGACTCGTGTACCACACCATATATATATATATATATATATATATATACACACATATTAAAGTTGCTATTGGACAGCACCAACTCAATAATTGTGTTGATTTTCTCTTGTACATTCCACAAATTGCAAAGTGAATAATTTATAATCAAAATCCGCACACGTCATATAGAGTCAGATTAGGGCCCCTTTTTTCTTTGGTTACTTTTTTAAAAAAGCATTACAAATTTGTATATGATTCGGTAATTGAATCTTTAATTTAAAAAAGTTCATATATTTATAAAATACATCAAATGCACCAGAAATTAAAACTCTTATATTATAAAGTTTATTAAATGTCTTTAAAATCCATAGGAAAGAAAAGCTATCTGATATCAAATTAATAGTAATATTATCATATAAAGTGAAACCAGATAAAATATTTTTTAGCATCAAATATAAAATTAAAAAAATTATGGAAATTATCAGATCAAACATGAAACCTTACCTAGACGTGATAGTCATCAGGGTGGACATCATCAGCTGCTTAAGGAGGAAGGAATTTGTTGGGGAATCACATTATTTTGAATGAATAAAACGAATGGATGGATATAACTATATTATGGGAAAGTATAGAGATTCCCCATTTTCCCCACTTCCCTAAAATCTCAAATGGTGACCATGATCATTATGACCATGACCAATATAATATTCTCTTTTTAGTGCAGAAGGAATAATATATATTATTGTTGTATCTACTCATAATGCAAAATGTAATTTGATAGATAATAACATGCTAGTCTCCCTCTTACCCCTAACCCCGTGAGCCAAAAAGAAAAATCTCATGTTTAATTAATTAGGAGACCTATATCTGCAATTAGTTAGAAATTATCTAGTCATATAGTAAGTCTCTCTACCATTATTAATAAAAATTTAAGCATAAAAAATTGCAAATAACGCATAATTAGATGATGACATCAGATGCAATGAGCTACCAACCGGGGTTGGATGTCCCCTTTCATTCTTTGTTAGAGGTCTCGAATTCAAGAATTAAGTATATAATTATTTTTGTTAAAAAATATTTGACAAATCAGAATTTAGTCGGATTACACGACCATTGGGTCAAAAAAAAAAAAAATGCTGGCCAGAGAGCTTCTACGAAATTTTATATCTTTTGTGTTTTTGTTTGTATGTGATTAACCACCCTTGACTTCATATATCATGCATGTGCTGGTCATTTTAGATACTGTAGTTTTGGTTCATGCTCAACCAATCCCCATCTAGCTAGTCTCTTCTAGGAAAAGACATATGAACTAAAGTATTGTTATTCTTCTAGTCATATATTTAAACTATTGCGAAAATGACAGCAATAATATTATGTTTTAATATGACGATTGTTCTATTAGGTATTTATTATGATATATGTTACATATAATATCGAATAACACTTACACCGAGATTTAAACACATTTTTTTGCCTCGATTAAGATTTGAGCTCTACTATTTTCCTATCGCTTTTTACAAACAATAGGCTAATCTCTAGTTTTAAGTTCATTGAATCTCTGCATACATATAAGTAGAAGCAACTTTGTTTTGGATCTTTTAAAATCAAGAAACAAATTACCTTCCGATCTGGCATAAACACATAAAACTTGTGCTGCGTGACAAGATCCTTAATGGAGTTTTTAACTCAATAAACTTGAAAGAAAAACTTGTATTCAAACTCGAACTTGATTGCATTATCAAGTTTGAAGCTTGACGAACCAGCAGAAATACATCTAAGTTAAATGCAATTTATAATTGAAATTTTAGAGTTAATGCAATAGGCATGGAGATACAAATTTAGACACATCTATTAGAAGAATTTTTACTATTAATAAGCTTTTGTTCCTAAAAGTTAGATTTCATTGACCAATTATATATGTGACTATTTCATTGTTACCTATAAAATCTCTCACCAAGTTTTCCAACATTAGTGGAATTGACAAATGAATTAGACTCAAGTATACTTAGACTAATAGTCTACTTCGCCAAGCTTTTTTTTTTTTTTTGTCAAAAATACTTTTTTTTTGGCCAAAAGTAATTTTTTTCAAATTGAGTTGTTTAGCCAGCCTTTTAGTAGGGAAAAAAGTGTTTTTGAGGAAAAGCAGAAATAGTTCTTGAGAAGCAAAAAAAATAGCTTATCTCCAAAAGCACTTTTCTGAAAAATACACTTAAAAGCAGTTTTTAAGAGCTTGACCAAATACTAATTATTGGTCAAAAGTGCTTATCAAATTAATTAACCAAATACAAATTTTTTTTTCCAAAAGCATATTTAAAAGAAAAACACTTCTCAAAATAAGCTGATTTTAAAAGCTTGGTCAAACAGACTATAAATCTTTAGAATTTTGAGTTAGGATTTTTTTTTGAGCCAATTGAGTCCAAACAAGAGGTAAATATAAGTTGGCTTCGGATGCTGCAACATTAAACAAAATGATTTGGAGCAATCCCAAGGCCACCCCACCATATATTAGCCAGTCAAGTACACCTAGATAATAGGACTTCCCTAAAAGTTCTAAAAATCTAGGTACTTTTCTACTAGGATGTAGGCTATAAGCTAATAGCTGTTACCTAAAATCTGGTGTCACTCTTAGAGATTTGTTAGTCAAGATTCAATTGCCAATTTTGATGCATTTTGCCAAGAGTTTAATTGCAAGTTATCCTGACATAAAAATTGAAATTAATAACTTGAAAATTAAGATAGGTTATTTTATGTAACAAGTAAAGATAGATTGATATCGCAATTTTTTCCTGAAATGTCACTGTGTACATATTAAATCGTTTTGATAATGGTTCATTAGTCTCTTTATCTCTCACAGCCATTTGTTTGGAAATTTGAATGGACACGTTATCTTAGAAAAAGCTAAATACGCATGAAATGTCAAAAGAACCTCTTGCTACCAAATCGTATTAGTGTTTTTATTCTTTTCGATCCGGACATAGTATCACGATTCAAAATTCACAATAGGTTGATGGCGTCTAATACCGCCGTCAAGTAAGCAAATAGTAATTTATCAATTTAATTATTTATTTTATTACTTTCAAAAACGTAAACTTTAATAAGGAAGGAGATTTACACTTCTAAATCCACGGAAATGTACAACATTTGTAGTTTATAAAAGAAATGAAAATCGATAATAATATACGAAACCGTAAGCATCAACCAGTATAACCCCAAAACCCAGTGTCATAAGTGCATGAGCATTTTCTAAGGAGTTCAATAATAACAATAATAATACAATATCTGTCCAGAATGTAAATAGACAGGATAAAATACATAGTACGATGGAGACTCGGTGGACTGCGATGCATAGCCTGGAATGCAGCTCACATAAAGTCCCTTCAATAGGTGCGCCTACGCGCCAAGATGATCGCCAAATGAACCTGTCAGATCATGCACATTTAGTGCAGAACTGCAACATGAGTACGTAAATCATCGCGTACCCAGTAAGTATCCAGCCTAACCACAGAGAAGTAGTGACTGGGGATCGACATCGACACTTACTAGAGGTCCAATAAAATAATATAATAATCCATAACAGATTTGAAGTGCACAGTGATAGTGGGGTAAATCTGTAAGTTACATAATCTTCCAAATATTTCTTTTGAAGTATGAATTTCTTGATCTTTTATTCTACCTTAACAACTCAGAAAAGGTCGAGTGCCAATATCAAATACATAAGAGATGCCATATTAAATGTCGGGCATCAGTGAAAAGATTATCTCATGAATATTCGGAATACTAGCGCTATATCACACGATTCTGCCGAGGTCGTTCGGCCCGATCCAAAATAATGTATACACTGCCGAGGGTCAAGCGGCACGAATCATAGATGCATCTATTATACTGCCGAGGCGTTCAACCCGTTTTACAAGAAAGGAAAGAAGTTACCGAATTACGAGACACGTGCTTATAATACAGTACACGAGCACAAAAGGAATATAATCTTTATCATTTCTCAAATTACTAACCAACAACTCGAAGTGATAAGGCTCGGCCTAGTATATATGTATTTATTTCTAAATCAATTTCAATTGTAAATCCAATTAATTAGGCCAGCAAAATGAGTCTAAGAAATTCAAATATTACATGATAAGGTCCTAAGTCTACTCGGACATAAACAAGCTTTAGCTACGTACGGACTCTCATCACCTAGTGCGTACTTAGCACCCACAACTAGTTGCACATAGTAATAATTATCACCTAGGGGTAGTTTCCCCCTCACAAGGTTAGACAAGACACTTACCTCGCTTCGAAGTTCCATGACCAGCTCCAACACCTCTCAAGCACCTCAAACCGATGTTCGTCTCTCCAAAACTAGTCAAACAAATGTGCAAATCCATAAATACATACTCTATTACCCATAATTAATCAATTCATAAAAAATCCTAATTCCGCTCTAAAAGTCATTAAAGTCGACCCTCGGACCCACATTCTCGGATTCTGAAATTGCTCGAAGATAACCTTTACCTATAACATTACGAACACAAATATATGATTTACTCCAATTTTCATGTCCAATTTCGTGTTTAATTCAAAAATACCAAAATTCTAGGCTTTTTACCAAAATCCGACAATTTCTGAAAAATTTCATGTTTGAATCCTTATAGAATCCATGTATTTAACTTACAATAGGTGGGAATAACTTACCTTGCCATAGATGATGAAAATTTCCCCTCTAAGAGCTCCAAAAATCGCCCAACCAAATGAAAATGTGAGAGAAATGGGCTAAGTCTCAGATTTAAAATACCTCTTGCCCAGCAACCTTCGCATCTGCGGTCTATTAGTCGCTTCTGCGGCTTCGCACCTGCGGAAATTCCCATCGCAGGTGCGGTTCCCACTAAGCCCCTCCAAGTCCGCTTCTGCGGACAAAAATCTGCTCCTGCGGTCTCGCTTCTGCAAAGCCCTGACCGCTCCTGCGATCAAGCACCAAATGCTCAGCCCCCGCTTCTGCGGATGCGCATCTGCGCGCCCAAACTTCGCACCTGCTGTCCTTCGCCCAGTAGGCCTCTTCCGCTTCTGCGGAACATTCGTCGCATCTGCGGCCATCCCAACTCAGTCCAAATGCCGCTTCTGGGACCACGGTGTCGTTTCTGCGGGTTCACACCTGCGGCCCATTCCACACAGGTGTGATTGCAGCAGATCCCAGCAGCCTCAGCACTTCTCCCAAGCCCAAACTTGATCAGTTTTCAATCCGATCCGCACCCGGGGCCCCCGGGACCCTGTTCAAATATATGAATACATCCCAAAATACGACATGGACTTAGTCGAGGCCTCAAATCATGCCAAACAACATCAAAAATACGAATCGACGATCGAAATCCTTTTTTAAACTTTCAGAGTTTCAAACTTCGACGAACGCGACCGATTCATATCAAAACATTTCGAATGATGCCAAACTTTTTGCACAAGTCAAAATCACAATACGAACCTATTCCATGGCTCGAAATCCCAAACGGACATCGACAACGCCAAAGTCCACCTCAAACCAAACTTAGAAAATTCTAAAGCCTTCTAAATGCCAACCTTCCACAATAAGCGCCGATATGCTCTCGAGTGATCCGATACTCAACTCGAACATACGCCCAAGTCGAAAATCATCATATGAACCTATTGGAACCTTCAATTCCTGATTTTGTTGTCGTTTACTCAAAAGTCAAACCTTCGTTAATTCTTCCAACTTAAAGCTTCCGAAATTAGAATTTTCTTTCCAAATCAACTCCGAATTTCCCGAAATTCAACTCCGACAACATGTACAAGTCATAGTACCTGAAGCGAAGTTACTCAAGGCCTCAAACTACTGAACGACGTGCCAGAGCTCAAAATGACCGATCGGGTCGTTACATTCTGCCCCACTTAAACATATGTTCATCCTCGAACGTGCTAAGAATTGCTCCAGAGTTGCCCCAAAATCACTGTTCAACACCTTGTGCACCTACCAGTGCCACCACAACCCAGTTGAGCCCATTAGTTCGAGCCAGGCTGAAGATCCTCCCTTTTATTTAGTCAATAAGCCTTAGAGCCAAATTCCAACCTCTGTATTTCTCTACAAAACCTGATTCTAACATGTAAACACCGTATCAATCATTAAGCACTGTACCAAAACGTGATTATACATCTTTGTTGAATTCACACCATCCCATACTGGGCCAATAAGCTGACGACGAGAATAACATCCAACGCCCGAAGACTCCTCCGCAAGCAATGCTATGCCGAACGAACACATCCAACCTGGTGTATAGCACACATTCCCATTAGACCAACCAATGGACCCCAAGCCAATTCCGATCATCCCATACTGGGCCAATAACCTTCCAAGGATCCACATTCTCCCCATTCATTACACGCACGAGCAGCCATCCACTCTGTAGAAAACTCTCATAGTTCACAACCAAAGGAATAGAGCGCCTTCAAGGCATAAACTCTCACATTAATGATAGTACCATAATCTTCATGCTTGGTTTCAATCTTTAAGAATCAAGTGACTAACATGTCACACTTATAGAGATTTCCCCGTGAGATACTCTCCCACGACCTTTCACACCAGGTAGCAAAGTCTGACCTCCACACCACCAACCGCACTAATTCTGCAAAGCCAACTAAGAGTCCGCAATTTAATACACAAAGTCTCTTACACAAGACACAGTTCTTAGGTGACACTAAAGAAAATACCAGCTTACTCTAAACATCTAAACTCCTTCCTGCTCATCCGAGCTCGCAACATTCTTGTCAACACCGAACCGCAACTTTGATCCTCAACTTCAAATTCCCATGCCGCTCACTGCACCTATCATGCCGCTACTTGAGGGTGCACGAATTCATCATAACCCCTGAACTACTAGTAGAATAAATACTTCATTGGTTAGATTCCTTTCACTTAACTTACTTCGGAAGGATAATTGCAACACGCAACCGAATTCCCAAACCGCAGAAAATACAAACCTCGAGTCGTGGTCTAAACTGTCATAAATCTTCTCGGATCCATTTACACATAACAAGGCCATTAGAATCAAATACCTCCCCAAATCAATCAAATTACGCCGGTTGTCAAGGCCGCACGTACCGCCACAAATCACATGTATAACACTAACACGCCGAAGGAACTGATCATTGCCATAATCATGCTGCTTCAACCATTACCAACTTCTTCCAATTCACTCTTGACTTGCTTTAGAACTAATAGCAGCTCCATTCAAAAATCATAATGAAACTCACAACACTCCTCCCGAGTGACCCACTTCACGAGATCACATCGTCTCAATACCCATGAACCATGTCATACCTTCCTCATGCGCACAATAGCATCTCCAACTGGTATACCTATTCTGAAAGACCTTCTACGAATCTGAACCGTTTCTCCCATTTTTCTAAAACTGCCCCGCAGACCCGATGATAACATAGAAAATTCCACAGGTATTCTTTACACTATGCTGCAAAATTCGGTCTCCAGCCATATAACGAACCCCTTAGAACCACTGTTGAGAGTCATCCACTTTGACTTGGTCCCTAATATAAGCTAAACTCTAGTGCGCTGTCAGCACATGAACACTCCCTAAAGAAGCAACCAGATGAATTATTTTCCTTGTACATCACATCTACCAGAAGCATAAACTTCGAGCCTCCCTAAAATCTGCGCATGAATCGATAAGGCGGAATATAGCACACTTCATCAAATCCTTTGCTGAATTACCCCTGATGTTTCCTTTTCTTAGTCATAAATAATCCACCAATGCACCGATAACCAGAAGTTGCACAAGCAGACAACCATGCGATCCAATCGTAGACACCGGCTCTGCCACTTAGCTTTAAGCTACAATCACATAAACCTAGAACCCACCAAGATTCCTCCGTCTCACTTACCATGATCTCGCACCGTCAACCCATCAAATTTGTTGTAGTCTCTTGTTAAACTTTTCATGAACATTCCGAATTATCAGCACAATCGCATATTCGACCATTTGTCGGGTAGTAAGTAGAATTCTTAGTAGAAACTATATCAAAATCACGCAACTGCTAACCTGTTCACAGGAAATAGCCCACATGTGGAATTCCATACTAACATCTCCCAATGACGTTGCACTAGGTACAACTACCATGAAATCAGTAAACCCTCCTGAGCCCGTGCCCATCCACCAGTTGTACAAGTCCGTTCATTCGGCATTGACATCAACTAAAAGTGCAACAATACATCCCAAACTCGAAGTCATGTTGCATCCCAACGATAATCAAGTTTTCACACCCCTCTTCATTTCAAGCAAACTCCTTTCTACTATATCCAATCTTCCTCGATACAGTAGCCACCATCCCAAATAAAATCCGTAGGCCAAATAACCTTTCTTTACGATTCCCAAACTGCCCTAAGCTTTTTCAAGGCACGCAGCTATCCTGCCACAGAATCCATATGTTAATCTGCCACTCCTAATCCGGTTAAACCATCTCTTTTAAGCAACTTCTTGACCTCTGTTTTTCATACTTGACCTGCTAGTAATTCGACCACCACAAAACACCTCCCGCTATGCCTTCCTCGTACCTTGCTTCCCAAATGTTGCCCCAAATCAATCCACACCTGTAGCACCTGAACTAATGAATTACTACCAACTCTAAACCTCCTAAAAGATCATCTTTCTTGAGCCATCGGCTTCCGAAGCACCGGTTCGATTATGAAATCGCTACACACTACCATTCTCTAATAACTGCTTCTTAGACACTATTCCACCACACTCTGCCCCGAATGCAAATCGAAGAAGACCAACACCGGTGAACCTTAATGCATTCAAACAAGGATGACGACACCACATCACAAATGAGAATTCCACCATGCTCAAATTATCAAGTCTCTTTACTTCATCAACCAAACCTGGACATCTATAGTCCATGCCTTTTCTCCGCTGGAATTAAATGCCGAACCCCTAAATCATGCACTGAGAAATCCTCCCTTCAAGTCATTCACTACATCAACACATAAACGAGCACCCTACCATTATGCCAACATCGTGCGATAACAACGCGTGAACATCATAGCAATCAGTACATAGCCTCAATACCCTCGAAAATATAGCTACTAAGCTTAAAGGACAGAACATGCTTCCGCAATGCAAGGATAATAGCCCGCCCGAACACGCAGGGAAAAACATCCTACAGCATGTCTGCAGTACCACCACAACTACTCGACTCCTATTTGATAACAAGCGCTTCACGTCGCATAAGATTGAGTAGGAAGGAAATAAAGGCATAAGCCTCAAAGGAATCAAACTGCACGATGAGGAATCAAGAAGGGAAGTGCTCCTAATAGCCCTGTGACCTCTCGAAGATAAGTACAGACATCTCTGCACCGATCCGCAAGACTCTATTAGACTTGCTCATGACTCGTGAGATCTAAGTGAACCCAATGCTCTGATACTAAGTTATAACGACCTAAAATCCACAATAGGTCGTGATGGCGCCTAAAGCTGCCGTCAGGCAAGCCAACTATAATTTACCAATTTAATTACTTATTTTATTACTTTCGGAAACATAGATTTTAATAAGGAAAGAGATTTACTCTTCTAAATCCACAGAAATGTACAACATTTGTAGTTTATAAAGAAATGGAAATCGATAATAATATACGAAACCGTAAGCATAAACTAGTATAACCTCGAAACCTGGTGTGACAAGTGCATGAGCATTTTCTATGGTGTTCAATAATAATAATACAACATCTGTCCAGAATGTAAATAGACAGGATAAAATACATAGTACGATGGAGACTCGGTGGACTGCGATGTGTAGCCTAGAATGCAACTCATATAAAGTCCCCTCAACAGGTGCGTCTACGCGCCAAGATGATCGTCAAATGAACTTGTTAGATCCTGCACATTTAGTGCAGAAGTGTAATATGAGTACGTAAATCAATGCGTACCCAGTAAGTATCAAGGCTAACCTCGGATAAGTAGTAACGAGGGGTTGACATCGGCACTTACTAGAGGTCCAATAAAATAATATAATAATCCATAACAAATATGAAGTGCACAACGATAGTGGGGTAAATCTGTAAGTTACATAATCTTCCAAATATTTCTTTTGAAGTATGAATTTCTCGATCTTGTATTCTACCTTAACAGCTCAAAAAGGTCAAGTGCCAATATCAAATACATAAGGGATACCATATAAAATTCTGCATCAGTGGAATGATTATCTCGTGATATTCGAACTACTAGTATTATAACTCACGATTCTGTCGAGGTCGCTAGCCCAATCCAGAATAATATGTACACTGCCTAAGGTCGAGCGGCACGAACCATAGATACATCTATTATACTGCCGAGGTGTTTGGCCCGCTCTACAAGAAAGGAAAGAAGTTAGCAAATTACGAGACATGTGCTTACAATACAACACATGAGCACAAAGGAAGTATAATCTTTATCGTTTCTAAAATTACTAGCCAACAACTCAAAGTGATAAGGCTCGGCCTAGTATACATATATTTATTTCTAAATCAATTTCATATGTAAATCCAATGAATTCGGCAGGCAAAATGAGTCCAAACAATTCAAATATTACATGATAAGGTCCTAAGTCTACCTGGACATAAACATGCTTTAGCTACGTACAGACTCTCGTCACCTCGGGCGTATGTAACAGCCACAACTAGTTGCACATAATAATAGTAATTATCACCTAAGGGGTAGTTCTCTCTCACAAGGTTAGACAGGAGACTTAATTCACTTCGAAGTTCCATGACCTGCTCCAATATCTCTCAAACACCTCAAACCGATGCCCGTCTCTCCAAAACTAGTCAAACAAATGTGCAAATTCATAAATACATACTCTATTACCCATAATTAATCAATTCATAACAATCCCTAGCTCCGCTCAAAAAGTCAATAAAGTCGACCCTCGGGCCCACGTGCCCGGATTCTGAAATTTCTCGAAGATAACCTTTACCCATAACATTACGAACCCAAATATATGATTTATTCCAATTTTCATGTCCAATTTCGTTGTCAAATTTCAAAAATACCAAATTTTAGGTTTTCTATCAAAATCCCACAATTTCTAAAAATTTTCATGTTTAAATCCTTATAGAATCAATGTATTTAACTTACAATAGGTGGGAATAACTTACCTTGGCATAGAAGAAGACAATCACCCCTCCAAGAGTTCCAAAAATCGCCCAACCAAATGAAAATGTGAGAGAAATGGGCTAAGTCTCGGATTTAAAATACCTTACTGCCCAGCGATCTTTGCACCTGTGGTCCATTAGCCGCTTATGTGGCTCCGCACCTACGGAAATTTCCATCGCAGGTGCGGTTCCCACTAAGCCCAGCCAAGTCCACTTCTGCGGACAAAAATCCGCTCCTGCGATCTCACTTCTGCGGAGCCCTGACCGCTCCTATGGTCCAGCACCAAAGGCCCAGCCCCCCCTTTTGCGGATGTGCATCTGCGTGCCCAAACTCTGCACTTGCGGTCCTTCGCCCAGCTGGCCTCTTCCTCTTCTACGGAGCATTCGTCGCATCTGTGGGCTCGCATATGCAGAAATAACCTCGCATCTGCGGCCATCCCATCTCAGTCCAAATGCCGCTTCTGCGACCACAACGTTGTTTTTGCGGTCCTTTCCTCGCAGGTGTGATTGCTGCAGATCCGAGCTGCCTTAGCTGGGGAATGATTTGTGATGACTTTTGATGGCATGTGGGCATTTTATTATTGATATTTGTGTAGTGGTGTTCCTACATTGTGTGAGTTATACCTTGTACATTTTGTGGTGATCGTTTCTTATGTGTCATTCATTGTCTCTAATCTTTCTTGTTGACATGAATTGGGATAGAAAAGTTGCACAATTATACACGTAATTAATCACCCATATCGGTTTAATAAGATGAATCCTCATGTTATTGACCATCTACATGTACTCCCGTTTACTTGTCTTCTGTGTGAGAGTTGTTCTATTGGCACATGCATTGTCCATGTGGTCATGAATCATTATTATTGTTGTCACGTGAATTGTCCATGCAGATATTTGATATTGTCACTCTCTTGGCACGTGAGTCGTCCGTGCAGTTATGAATTGTAATGTGGGTCCGAGATGCCAAGTGACTAGGGTTCACGAATTGGTACCCGTGAAATGTGACTATGAGGTGAAGTACCTCGGGAAAGTCCTTGAACAAATCTTGTGAGGAAGTGGTTGCTCTTATTGGGTGTTACTTGTCACTACTAGAAAAAGGAAGATTACCTGGGGATATTTACCTTCGAATTTTCTTACTGAAATTTAAAATTCTTAAATTGTAAAATATTATACATGCGAATTTTATTTCCCTCGATAAATTCGCAGGTAGTTTTGGCGCCATTAGGCGCAAACATATTACCTGGGGAATTACATGGAGAATAATCGGCTAGTCCATCCGTAGGTGAATTCGTAGGTAAAAAAATATTTATTTTTTTCATTTTTGAGTCGGCAGAAAATTTCCCAGGTAATTGTCATGCGGAGTTTGCTGCGGACTATTTCATGGGAATGTACCTGGGGATTTAGTTTTCTTGGGGAATTACCCGGGGTTAGGTTTCTATGATTTTACATGGGAAATATTTCTTGGGGAATTACCAAGGGATTTACATAACTAGGGAAATATCTGGGGATTTATTGTTTGCATTTCACCTGCGAATATTTTCATGGGGATTTATGTAGGGACTTATATATCTGGGCAAATTATATGGGGATTATCTATTGTGGTATTACTTGGGAACTCTTTTATCGGAATTTACCTGTTGATTTATTTACCTAGAAAATATTCCTGGGGATTTGCATGCGTATTTATTTATCCGAAAAAGTTAACTGGAAATATCTTGAAGCGGTTTCACCTAAATTTTTCTATGGAGAAATATCCGAGTACTACTAAAAATCAGGCAAAAAGCGACCGAAAAAAGCGACCAAAGTTGGTCCCTATCAGCCCAAAAGCGACCAAAAAGCGACCACAATGGTCTGGTCAGTATTCAGGTGGTCACTCATTGTTAGCGACCAAAGTTGGTCGAACCAACTTTGGTCGCCCACTGAAAAATTCAGAAAATTAAAATTTGAATTAAGCGACCAAAGTTGGTCGCTTCTGGAAAAATAAATAAAATTAAAATACTAAATAAGCGACCAACTTTGGTCGCTTATTTAGTATTTTAATTTTCTGTATTTTTCTATAGGCGACCAACTTTGCTCGCTTATGGAAAAATACAGAAAATTAAAATACTACCAACTTTGGTCGCTTATGGAAAAATACAGAAAATTAAAATACTACATAAGCGACCAAAGTTGGTCGCTTATGTAGTATTTTAATTTTATTTATTTTTCCAGAAGCGACCAACT
>MCJB01051157.1:31028-46845 GCA_002018475.1 Nicotiana obtusifolia | reverse complement strand
AGTGGTAATTAACTTGAACCCATAGCTTTCACTTACATTCTTATGAACTCTTACATGCGTGCAATGGATTTTCAGGAATCCCTAAGAGAATGGGTGTAGGAACTTACCTTGCATGTCGTATTACTTAACCCTCTTTTCTTGGTTCTTCAATCCCTAAGTCTCGCCCTCGCTTTGGGGTTTACAAGAGAAGGAAACTCAGCTAGGATTTCTCTTTCGTTCTTCAATTCTTTGATTCTTTCTTCAATCTAGGATTTGGAAGAGAGGAATTTGGTTGCTTTGGTGTGAGGGCTTGAGAGAAGTCTCTGGGGCTTTTCTGTTGTGTTGAAACTTAGAAAAATGAAGAAGGGACAGGTTTTGGGTCCCTTTTATAGGCCTAGGTGTGAGTGACACACGGACCTAAAATGGTCAGAAATGCGATCGCATACCCATCGCAGACAGGTATGCGGTTCGCATTTCGGTCGCAGATCTTGCCTTAAAATTCTGTCGCATTATGAGATGCAGAAGGGCCAGAAATGCGGCTCGCATTTCTGGTCGCATTTTGGACATTGGCTTGGCCTAGTGTTCTGCCTTACTCTGCGATGGGGGGTGTCGATTCTGCGGTTCGCATTTTCCAAATGCAATCGCATTTTAGGTCGCATTTTTGACAAACTCTTAGCCCAGGTTTCTGTCCCATTCTGCGTTGGAACCTGTCAATTCTGCGGTCGCATATGTGTTATGCGGTCCGCATTTTGACCGAATTTCGCTACTTTTGTTTCCTTCGAAATTTTAAACCATTTCCCGGGTTCTTGGTTCTTTTTAGGTAACTACCTCTTTTGCATAATTTAATGAACGTATTGTACGGGTTGTAACAACTAATTCAATGATATCGGATATGGTGTCTCGACCATGAACTGAGACAATACAATCCCTATAAAACCGCGTAGCCACGATAGACTCACCAACTGAAGCAGATACAAAGAACGAATCACAAAGCTATTAGAGTTCCATCCTGAAGTCCATAGCAACCTAAGGCGTGATATATGACAAGATAGAACCAGGATCTATAAAAGCATACCCACCATGAGATTGGACAGTCAGTATACCTGTGACAACATCTGGAGAAGACTCTAAACTCTGGCGACTCCTCATAGCATAGAACCTGCTAGGTCCTCCTGAACTCTATGCACCACCCCTAGTTGCACCATCATTCTGACACGATGAACGACAATCCCTCTGAATGTGACCTCTAAGACTACATATGTAGCATATGGGTAGGTCCATCTAGTAGACCCCTGAATGCATCTTCCCACACCTAGGGCATGGGAGCCTCCGCTGTGGTTGAAATCACCCACCAGACAGACCTTGCTTGTTAGATCCCCTCTTTCCCTGACTGGGCCTAAAATGACTCCAATGTTGCTGGCCGGCCCCTGATGGTGGTGCACTGCCTGAAGATTGAGCGAACGACCTTGTTGGTCTAGATGATCCTCCATTAAATACTGACCTTCCACCACTACCCCCACTGGAATAACCTCCAATGTTGCCTACGGATCGGGCCTTCTTGTTACCCTCTCTTTCTGTTCTGGCCTTCAATTTTCGGGTCTCTTTGGCTTGAGCAAATGGCACCATCTTCCCATAGTTCATATCAGAATTCAAGACAGCTGTAGCGGCCTCATTAATAACCAAAGGTCTAAGACCCTGGACAAACCTGCGAACCCTAGCCTCCATAGTGGGCATCATGTAAGCGGCATCCTTGGAAGATCGGCGAACCTCAAATAGTAGTCCCATACACTCATACTACCTTGCTTTAAGTTCTCAAGCTCGGCGTCATCGGCGGCTCAAGTCTCGGCAGGCAAGAAATGAGCAATGATAGTGTCCGCAAACTCACTCCACTTTGTCGGAGGGCTCCCCTCTACATGAAAATCCTCCCACAACTCAAACAAAGAATACGCCAGCAAAAGTTTTCCTACAAAAGGGGCTGGCTTCAACAACCCATAAGGGACAACTTGCCAAGCTACAAAACTCAGAAAACTTTTGTACAATAACCAACGTTAGCTGTTTATAACTCAGAAAACATTCATACATCAATTAGCTAACTTTCAAAGAGTATTGTTACTTTATTTTCATACATGGACCGGCCTTTCCATCCATTCGAAAGAAAGAACAAGAGGGGAATTTAGAAAGCACTCATATGTAATATATGGCAAAAGATTTACAAAGGTTACAAGATGGTTACAAGATGATCCTACAACTACTACAAGGCCTCCTTTATATAGGACTAGGAGGTTATTACAAGACAAACTTTTCTGGATAAAATAAACCTATCTTAAATGGCAAACTTATCTATAAGCGGGTCTCTCTCGGCATGTGAAGGACTTTAGGCAAAACAACTAAAAACACCTGAAAACATGTGAACGGGGTGAAATACACATGGTGTAGCATGTGAAAGTATGAGGGAGCATGTGACGCTATGTGAAAGTATTGTGTTGCATGTGATGAAGCATGTGGGGGCATGTGGAAGCATGTGAAAACAAGTTGAAGTGGGACCCGGATAATATGGAACGATGTGAAAATTTGTCTTGGCATGGGTAGGATATTTTTTGAGGGTTGTTTGGTAGGTAATGTAGGATTATGGTGGGATTAGCAGGGATTAAGATAATTATCCTTCATCGATCCTAGGATTGTCTTCTAGGCATCTTTTCGAAGACCTTGCGAAGTAACGCCTTGAACTTGACGGTTCTTCCCTGTTGTGTTCCTTCCCCTTTGGATTGAGAGATGTAATCCGCAACTTTAATCTGGAAATATCATGAGTGATCTTTTCTCAGATGACTTCATATGGTGTTTGATATTCTTTTGCTGCTTCCTGGACTTTTTCCGAGATGAGGATGCGGGTTGGTATAATTCCAGCTTGCCCAATATTTTGGCCATATCTCTCTCGGGATGCACCTATTTTGCTGTAAGAGGATTCTTTGTGCCTCACTATATTCTTCTTCCATTGATAAAATGGACACGGAAAATTTCCACCAGAATGATGTCTCTGCTTGCGCCTGGACTTTTCCATTAATGATCTTTACTGGCCTATGAAACATGAATATCTTTGTTGCGTAGGAATCACTGAAACATTTCTTCCAATATCTTCTAGGCTTGAACCATAGAAAAAATACTTTAAGGGCTGGTGCAATGTTATCAAAATCCTTGAAGACGTTGCATTTGAATTCCATGAAAATATAATACTGATGGCATAGGTACCAGAAAAACCATAGTAATTCTTGTGGAAAATCTTTGGCTTGAGCTATGAATATATGGCAGAACGGATATTCTGGATTGACACCATAAGGCTTGAGAATGGATCCTCCATATTGCCGGAAAACTTGGAGCTCATAATAAGTTCTTCTTTCCATAATAATTGACGGATCAAAGGGATCCATGAGGTTGAACAACTCCGGTGGATGATCTGTTGGCTTTAATGAACTTGTTCCTGGTGTATTTGAAAACATAAAGATGTGGCTAATTGGCTTCAGTTTTGCTGGGAAAAATCTTTTTGAGAATTCTTCCGGTCGCGATAGAAAATCTGCGAGAATATTATCCTTTCCTTTCAGGTGCTTGACTTGAAACTTTTATGGAGAGAACCATTGAGCCCCATCTGAGAATCTGAGGATTGGGAATAATTTTTGAATTTATCTGGATCATCTTTGGGAAACCTTTCATATCCATTTCTATTAGAAATTCTGTATGGATAAGGAAGAAATTGAATTTCTTGATTCCGTTCTTTACTGCAAGAATTTCCTTGAAAGTGGAATGATAATGTTGCTCGGCATCTTTAAACTTTCCACTGGCGTATCCGCATATTTTCCTCTGACCATCTTTTTCTTCAAATAGAACAACACTCCAATATTCATGGCTGGCATCAGTTTGCAGTATCTTCTTTCCATTTGAAGGGATGTAGAGAGACTTGACATTTTTACATATCTCCTTTATTTTTCTGACTGCTTCATCCTGTTTCTCTCCCCATGATGGAGCATTTTTCTTGGGCATTTCTGTGAGTGGTGAAATTTATGTAGAGATATTTGGGATGAAATCTCTTACATAATTTATTACACCCAAGAACAGTTAGATCTGCTTTGTTCTGAGGTTGGTATCCAGAAATTTAAGTAATTCCTGACATATATGTGGTCCTGGACTGTATTCACCTTGGGCAAAATGCATTCCGAGAAAATCAATCTCCTTTTGAGCAAGAACCTCCTTTTTTGCTGAGAGCATGATTCCGTACTGTGTTACTAATGCCTCAAATTGACGAAGCAAGTTGACATATTCTTCCAATGTATCGCTAAATAACAGGATGTCATCAATGTTAACTAAGGAGGTATGGAGGATGGGTTGGAAGATTTTTATCATGGCCTTTTGGAACAAGGAGGGTGCAGTTTTCAACCCGAAAGGCATGACTTTC
Organism: Nicotiana obtusifolia; assembly: GCA_002018475.1. NCBI lineage: Eukaryota > Viridiplantae > Streptophyta > Magnoliopsida > Solanales > Solanaceae > Nicotiana > Nicotiana obtusifolia. The sequence continues at coordinate 42,422 of MCJB01051157.1, read as the reverse complement.
CACTGGAAGTGGTGATCGGGGATGCAAAATCCTGTTTTGGGTCGTTCTTCAGGGTGGATTCCCAATTGCCAAAATCTAGATTTTAAATCAAACTTGGAAAAATATTTGGCCTTGGCTAAGTGGGAGAAAAGAGTGAGTTTATTTGGGATGGGGAATTTATCATCTTGGAGGAAATGGTTAAGTGGCTGGTAATTAGTAACTAACCTGAGTTTTCCTCTTGTCTGCTCAGCTCTTTTGTTGACATAAAATGCGTTGCATGCCCATTGTGAATCTGACGACTTTATCAGATCAAATTCCAAAAGTTCTTCGCATTCTTTCTTTGCAAGCTGAAGATGATCTGGATTCATGCCTGAATGACTGGCCTTTGTCGGATTGATGTTTTCATTTTTCTTGAAAGGGAGCTTGATAAAAAACTCTTGGTTTTTCCATAATGGGCTTTTCCCTTTCTTCATGAAATCCTTGTGGGATTCAGCACATGAATGTTCAATGAGATTTTGCTCAATCTCTTTGATTTGTTCATCATTGGTGATTTGGAATAGCATTGGGATCTCAGAATAAGGTCTGAACTGCTTTTTAAAAGCTATCCCATTAGCCTTGATCTGGAGTTGATCTCTAAGTTGTCTGTAAATGTCGAATCCAATAATAAGATCTTTTCCTGGCACATCGGACCCCAGTAGCTTGGTTCTGTACTTCAATGCTGGAAAGAACTCAATTGTGACCGGGTGCTTTGTAATGACATTTGTGGTTAAGATTGCATTTGATGCAGTTTTGAAATCCTTAAAATGCGGCACCCATTGTTCTTCAGGGAGAACAGCAGGATTTAGGAGTGAGGAAGCAGCTCCGGTGTCAATGAGAGCAATAACTCGAGCGGGTTTATCCCATTTGGATGAATAGACTTTGAGTTCTACTTGAGGAACGACTGCGAGAGCATTGATCTCCTCTCGGGCTTCGATCACGGGTTCTGAAATTTGGTACTGATCATTGCCTTGCTCTTCATAGATATCAAGAGAGAATAAAGTTTCTTCATTGGGTTCATCATCCACAGAGAATATGGATTCAAGGTCCTCCTACTTTCCAAGATGTATGCTAGTGTAATCTTCAATCTCTTCAAGGAGTTTAACAGATCTTCTTGATTGGGGACAATTTTTTGCGAAATGTCCAATCTTATGGCAAATAAAGCATCTGTCCTTCTTGTGAAAATTTCCTACCTTTTGCGTCTGAAATACTTTGTGCGTCTCTTGGACCTTGATTTTCCAGATGGGATTCTTGGCCATTTGAACCTCCTAAAATTCTTTACGTCGTCTGGATGTGTGGCAGGAATATCCTGATCTGGTGATTAGATCAGATTTGTGGCATGCTTTGTCAAGCGCTTGATTATGCAGGATAATTTGCTTTAGGGTTGAGCGCTTTGTACAAATGTTATCCAATGCGACGAAAATAGCCTGCCTGATGTAACCAATTTGTGGGATTGTTATGGACTGAAGCTTTTCTTCAATGATGGTCATGGTTCATCTTGCCAACAACTTTGGAAGGGAAGAGACAAAGGCTTGCTTCAGATTGATGTCTCCGCCGATTTCAAGGTATATCTTTGCCATTTTTTGGAAATGCCTGTCAATGTCATTTTTGTCGAATGACACACACTTCATCTCGGAGAGTTGTCTTCGCATTTTCTCCTGTCTTTGGCCAGTATCTCCGCAGAAAACTTCATGTAGGATCTGGATGTTGAAGGCAAAATCTTGGGAAGTGAGAAATGTATTTTTGTCTTGAATTCCAAGTGGGTTCCACCAATCTCTGAGGATTCCTGAGAACCGTGAAGTGAGTTCTGACAGGATGATATACTTTCTCGTTCTACCAAATTTTTGGTCACCATCCAAGCATAGAAGTCTTGGATCCTTTGAGGCTATTTTGAAACCTTGACGTCATCTAAGGTGAAAGTGTGGAAGCCAGTTCTAATTGGTTTGGACGCTATGGGCTCATATTTTTTTTCTGAGATTGGCTCATCTGTCATGCGTTCTTGTTCCTCATCTACTTCAGATACTTCTGGCTCTCTTGGCTGGTTTACAAATATTGGGGGATCGTCATCTTCGGAAGAGTTCATTGTGGATTCATTGCTTGATTGAGAGCTATCTTCTATTGATTCATCATCTGATGAATTCAGAGATTTCGATCATGGAGTATCTTCTTTTGATATGCATCTTGGCTGGGAGACATAGAGGTCTGGAGCCTTTTGGTCAGAAATCATCAGAGTTTCGAGGTTGGACCCTTTTGAACTTTCTCCTTGGTCTCGCCTTTTCTTGGTTTGTTTCTGTGTTGCAAGGGCATCTTTTCTTTCCCAAACCATTTTTGCGATATCAAAATCCTGTTGTTCTTTTAAGGGTTGGGTGAAAAAGATTGGATTTTGTGAGGTAGATGGATAAGTAGAAAAGGTATAGTCTAATTTAGGTGGGGAATATGCTTGTGGAGACATAGGGAAGAAAGTCGGTTTTGAAAGGAAAACTGCGATTGTTTGTGGCTTAAAGTGGTCATTTCTCAAAAGTTGAATTTGTTCTTTGATGGAAATCGTCTCCTTTTGTTGTTGTTGGAAGAATTGAAAAAGTGAAGATCTTGGCGGACAAATCTCGTATTGTAAACTTGCCAACCTTAGTTCCAAGGCTTTGATTAGTCCGTCATGGCGAGACGATGTTTGCTCCATCTTTTCTCAGTTGCTTCCACTTTGCTCATCATTTTGTTTTGTGTATGGGCCACGTTCTTTATGGTATTGCCAATGTTGTTCGGTACCTTGGTTTGGTAGATGGGGTTTTCAGATTGCCAGTTCATTGTTGCTTCGATGTCACTTGTTGGGAGTTTTTCTCCAGTAGGTAGCACTACGTTTTTCTTGGGAATTTTCGGAGCATGGCTTATACCCTCTTTTCCAAACGGTTGAAGTGAAGGAAAGTCTTGGGTATGACTGGAGCTTGAAGGACTTAGCATGAATATCTGTGGTTGTGGGGAATTTGTGATTTTTTGAATTGGTGAAGTTTTAGGTTCAGGTGGCTTTTTGGGTTATGAGATATGGGCTGATGGTGATTTGGGTTTGGGTGTGATTTCACTATCCTCCCAACTTGGAGTGAATTTTTCTAGTAATTTTTTCCATTCTTGGGGTTTGTAACTGACAAGAAATTCATATTTACCTGCACGGCTTAATGAGCCAATTGAAGGGTCTTTATTTTCATATTTGGCTCGAAATTTTTTTCAGTGGTTTTCCCCTTTTTCTTGGATTTTGGTTTGGTTTTATTGAGGCCGAATGTTTCCCCCTGACGCTGGTGGTGTTCATCATATTCTCCATTTGGATCTTCTAAACAGTCTTGACAGTAGCAATCAATATCCCAAGGGCAGTGTCCCGTAAAGGGGCATTTGAACCACCAAGTTCTTTTTCTATTTTTGTCAAAATTTTGACACCAGTCATGTTCTTCCATGATGCTTTGTATATTCCAAAAGAGCTATCTATCAGGTTCAGGGTATGTATCTGTTGTATCTTTGGATTGAATCATTTGGCAAGAAAAGATGATTTTATTGGATTTTTTGAGGTGGGAATGGTCAAAGCTTATGCAAACGGTTTTATCATTTCTTTTGGTAAAAGTTGGTTCACCAGATTGTAGAGATTGCTCCGGTTCTCTTAACTTTTCATAATTTGTGATCCATGAATCAGGAACAATTTTGACAAGTTCATCTCTTGAAATTTGTCTGGGTATTTGGGTGCACATGGTGTTTCCTTTGGTAGCATCAATATTTAAGAGTAAAGCATTTTCTCCTCCGGGAAGGCAAAGATCCATGGCATGATTTTGGACTCGCCACGCCATTTGGTGATGAAGAGTGGCTTGGATGGAATCTTTGGCTTGAGGGGCTCCTTGGATTTGGACTTGAATTTTTAGTGCTTCGGTTAAGTATGGATCATAAAGGGACATGTTGAAATTTGGAAAGATAGTTTTGAAGACAGTCCCAACATTCAGGGTAACTTCTGCAGTACCCAAATTTGCATGTTGGTATTCCTAGTATCTTGTATCTAGAAGAGAAAGTCGAGCTACAACAGGTTGACCTTTTCTTCCGTGATATGTAAAAGCGATTCGGATAGCACCAAAATGGATATGGGTAAAACCATGATCTTTCCTTGCCTGGGAAAATCATCTGGGATTTGAAGAGTGATAAATTGTTCCTCTCGAGTGGCAAGAATAGGATGCTGGTCAAGTTTTGAGGCAGCAACATATTCCTTGACTCCTTTTGGTCTGTGTTGGACTAGGGAACGAATTTGGGTCCAGGGTGCAAATGATTTTTTGGTGAAAGCTGAGTAGGGGTTTAAGAGAGGTAGTTCAGTGGAGGATACTTTTTATTCATCGGGTAGGATATCTACTTCATAGAAGTAATCATATTTTTAGACAGGATTTTATATAGAGTAGGAGACATATTCATTTTTGCTAGGGAAGAGGATGATGGAAATGACTCAGACATATTTAATAAACTGTTCCTCCCTCCGAAAGGATGGGCTGGCTCTGATACCACAGTACAAGGAACAAAGTAAGAGACTCCAAGAAAGCAAACTAAATCATAGATACGAAAGTTTTCCTACAAAAGGGGCTGTCTTCAACAACCCATAAGGGACGGCTTGCCAAGCTACACAAACAGTTAATTTGTTTATAGTCGCAAAAGTTTTCCTACAAAAGGGCCTGGCTTCAACAACCCATAAGGGACGGCTTGCCAAGCTACACAACTCAGAAAACTATTGTACTATAACCAACTTTAGCTATTTATGACTCAGAAAACTTTCGTACTACAATTAGCTAACTTTCAAAGAGTATTTTTACTTTAGCACGCATCACACGAAGTGTCTTCTGCATCTCATCAATAAATTCCTGGAGGTGCTCCTCGGGCTTAGTACTTGTGAATACCGGAGGATCCAACTGAAGAAATTTGTTCAATCTAGGACCACCAGAATCCCCTTGGTGACTGGAAGAAGTAGGTGTGGCATTCAATCTGTAGGCCTGGGTAGCAACTATCTTAGTCAACATCTGTATAGCTCCCCTAAGGTCCCCATCAGAAGCACTAGGACCGGAAGTTGAGGCTGGAGGTGCAACTACAATATCAGTTGGAGGAGGAACCATTGCATTCTCGGCAGGAACAGGAATAGGTGCATTCTCAACAGGAGTAGTAAGGTCAGGAGGCGTTGTAGTTGGGGGAGTGTCTTCACCCCTCGGGTGCTCACCTGTAACATTGGGTATAGAATCACCTGCCACTCCTTGGGTGGCATTGGCCCTTTGGCCACTCCTTGACCTCTTCTTAGGTGCTATGTACTGAAAATTAGAAATATGCACAAGTTAAAAAGGGGACAACCTTATAATCAGCTCTATCACACGGTCTAGAATACCAAAGAAGGGTGAAATTCCTAAATGCCCAAGTAGCCTCCTAATTATAGATGTGGCCGACAACATACTGATAAGGACTCTACTAGATACGGCTCTGAGACATCCTAGGACACTTTAAAACCTTAGGCTCTGATACCATGCTTGTTGTGCCCCGACCGTTCGGAGCGGGACTGGCACTCGACTGAGTTACCCCAGTCAAGCAAGCCTACTTAGCGCCTACCATTCAATTCTTCCCATGAATAAATTGAGGATAAATATAAAGAGTGAAACCAATCAAGAGAATAGTATGTACAACACCAACTTTCGTTTTTATAAGAGCTTCATTTTACAATTACCAAAATATTACACGTTTATAGTCTAGAAGTGGAACGCTTTGACAAATACAACAACATCATTATTTTGTGATCCCAAGTCAAAATACAACCGACAGTACATCTACGTAACCTTAAAGTGAACAAGAGTACAATATGGGAATGCCGGCGACAAGGCCCCGATTATCCCTCAAAAAAAAACAATGTGCAAAATAAAAAGACATAAGGCCCCGAAGTAGAATAGGGCTTACCAAATTAGCTGAGAAGAGGGTACACCTATCAAGAACCTGAGCTTCATGCTCCGGAACTACCTGCATCCATTAAAGATGTAGTGCCTCCGAAAAAGGGGACATTAGTACATATGGAATAGTACTAGTATGTAAAGCTAAGTACCCTCACATAAAATGGAACAAGAAACACAAGTAGGGAAAACATGAAAGAGTAGTAAATGGATAAATGTGTAATGTGCCATGCCGTAATAGAAAAACATAGTGTGAGAGTGAAACCTTCAGATATACCTTTTTAATTTAGTTTGGGAGATCATTAGCTAGCGATACAAACCACCATGTTTGTGGCATGGAGTCCGATCACCACTCGATTGGCTAAGCCATATCACCACGATGTATATGTGGATCGACATGGTAAGGTGAATCCAGTATAATATAAAGAAGGACAACCCACCATGCTCGTGGCATGAAGTCCGATCACCACTCGACCGGCTAAGCCATCACACCCTAATCTATGAGGGTTGACATAATAACACAATACCACCATGTGCGCAGTATGGCGTCTGATCACCGCTCGATCAGCTAAGCCGTCTCACCACGATGCCGTGTGGTTCGCCATGGAAATTCTGACTGATGCGGGCAATAAATTCATCCCAATTAAGGGGAGTAGTCTTAACACAATATAACGGGGATTTACCCCTCAATCAACTCATGTACTGGCACGTGTTGTTTCGGGTGTACGTATGTAAAACCTATACCTTCTTGGTTATTTAATGATAATCCCAAAAACAATATTATATAAAGAAAATAGTCATCTCATATCCCTTTAGAAAATCTTTTCATTTCCTTGGCACTTTTGGCCACACATGTAAATGTTCGTTTACGATGGCCGCATTTTATATTCCATATTTTCATTCCTTTGCTTTCAAGGATCATAATAAAATACCAATATGTAGAACATTTTGAAATCATGGCTTCAAAAGCATACGTAAAATAGCATAGTGATTTGCAATTGAATCATGAGTTTAAAATCATAGCATTTGATGCGTCAATCATGCTTGAAACGTTTTTAATAAGAATAGCATGGAGATAGCAAATAGGGAATGTGTAGAGCTTCATGAGCATTTACTAATTCAACCTTTTCAAAGCACTCCAATCATGAAGATTCGTGGTATAAAAATCATTACTTCATTTTCATGTGCATATGACCATCAAAAGAAATTGCTTAACATTTCCAAGGAAGGGAGCATGGCATTGGCAATTAAGACATATCTAGAAATCTCATGAACATCAGGAATTCAACCATCAAAAGCAATCTGGAATAATGGAAATAGGAACTAGGACAACCATGCTTGGAATTCATACGGGAATCATAGAATCCGATTCTATAGAAAGAGTTTAGCCAACATACCTCGATGGAGCTCTTTAGTGATACTAAAACCTCCCACTACTCTTACAACTTCAATCTACATCAACATAATTCAATTGGACCAATAATAGTAAAAATTTTCCAGTTTTAGGTTATTTTGGCATTTTATCAAACACCTAGAGTACATAGCATTCTGCTACCTCTAGCAATGGTGTTTCTTCATCCCACAACCCATCCTTCCCACTAACAAGAGATACTACAACATCCTTTGTCTTCTAACTACCTTTCTTTAGCACCATTATAATTATTAATGAGCTCACATCCACCAAATATTACTAGTTAACTCATTACAAAATCTCTGCAACACCCAATAATCTAGGTTTAGCATTTATGGCTTCCAATCACCATTCCATAAGTGCTAGTACTTATTTCTTGCTCATATATTCACAAATAACCCATGCATGTGGGTTTAAGAGTAAACGATTACCTATTGTAGACCAAATCTTGATTACAACTTTTGGGGTGTTCTTGAGATTTTGAAGAAATCCTATGGAATCCATTACAAAACCTTGTTGTGACTAGTGATTGAGAAGTGAAATAATCATAAAAACACACTTAGAATCTCAACATAAGCATGTATTGGAAGCCTTGGCCAGATGGGTGATGGAGAGAAAAGCCCTAGTCTTGAAATCCTTTTATTTTTCTCTCTCCCCGCTCATGTATTAATAGGTCCAGGTACATCATATCTCCACTAGTGCTGTAGCTGTGCTATAAGGTTTTAGCTCACGGGTTTGCTAAAATTTCTGCTTCCCTCCTATGCTATAACTGCGGTACGGGGAGATAGTTCACTGTACTTTCTTTAGTTTTATTCCTTTGAAATTAACATCCAAGTGTTCCCTATTAATACAACACTCAAAAATTAATAAAATAATTATCTCAAATTATTCAAATAACTTTACCCATTCCAGTAATTACTCATATAGTTCGAGTTTAAACTAAATTATATTCATAAGCTCGAAATTACTCAAATTAGCTATAGAAATTCGCAGGGTCTTACACCAACTCCATAGCCAAGTGCTCATAGGTTAAGAAAAAAACGTTATAAGCCTATTATGTAAGTTCATCATTCTGATTTCATAGACTGATGCCCACCATCCTTGTAGATGGATCAATATTAAATGCTAACTCTCTAGACGTTTCTCCTCCCAGTAACACTTGGATATTTATCCATTCTCCATCTATTCATCATAGCTAACATTCCACTTCCTCATCTCCATCTCTGGGATATCATGCTAAACCAAAAGCCACCACTAATCTATGCAATAACTCCACTTCTTGGGGTTTATATTTTTATTCTAACTGGAACTACAATGTTGGACTAGACCTTGACCTGCCATTTAATGGTAGGAGAACGGCCTTGCTATGTCATTATCAAAAGCCTGCTCCACTTAGGCGCAGTTATAACGACGGACTTCAACCAAGATATCCAAAGCTCTAGGTCTCAGCTATGGATGGTATCTCTACTAAAAGCCTAAAGCTCCACTATCCAAGAACTGCTCTTCACGACAAATTTATCCAACTTTTAACATAATCAACTAGTAAGAGGAGGGGCCAGTCAGGGAAGCACCACCTCCACCTTCGGAAACAATGATCCTAGAAATGGTGGCCGAAGAAAAGACTCAAGGCGCAACACAAGTCTTAAAACAGACAAGAAAAAATAGTAAAATATGGAAAATATCTTGGGAGGGCTGGGAGTATCCAAAACATACACTCATCCTTAAGGACATGACTCTTACAACAATGTTTAAAGGTCCACTGAGCGAGATGTTGATTATCATGAGCCCCAAGAAGCTTAGTAAGTTTAGCATAGGATTGACATCTTTGTCGCAATTGATCTATGAAAATTTTGGAGTAACCTTAACCCCTCCCTCTTTTGGGCAGAAATTGTCCAACAGGTTCCCAAAGTAACTTCCTCACCCACGGTCAAGGGGAATATAGTGTAGAGAAGTCATCCAACCCTCCTAAACTCTTAATGAATTTTATATTATGGAATGCGAGGGGTGATATAGGGCTGAGTTTAAGAGGTATTGTATGGGCATGGTTGAGCATAAGCACTTAGCTGTTGAGCTCAACTTCTCGGCCTAAATCAAGTCAGCTACAATTGGCCACTCTAGTGGTATTTGTCTTCATGCACCACAATGATCTCCTCAAGCTAGAGTACATCACTAGCACTCTTCAGGGGATTCATGTCATGGTGCAGGTAATTCAGAACCACACCTCTTATTCTTTTTCTGATGTTTAAGCCAAAAACTCTTTTTCTGACAAAATATCGTATACATTTGAAAATGACTTTTAGGGGGACTTTAATAAGGTTATGCGAGCATCAGACAAGTTTGAGGGAAATAGAGTCAACCCCACTAGGATCAACCTTTTCTAGCATTGCGTGAATAGATGTAAATTGGTTGACCTAGGATTTAAAGATAGATGTTTTACCTAGTCCAATAAGAAATATAAAAATAGATAGAACCTGATCTTAGGACTCTATAGATTATTGGATATTGATGATTGGATAGAGGAGCATCCTGATGTCACTACCACTCACTTACTTAGAACACACTTAGATCATTACTCTTTGCACTTGAACTTACTTCGGATCTAGGCGGTAATATTAATAAGAGCCCGTTTGGATTGGCTTAAAAAATGACTTTTCAACAGAAATAGCTTTTAAGCCAAAAAGAAATAAGTTAGGATTGCCTAGCTTCTTGCTTTTGGATTGTTTTAAGCAGTTTTAAACTTATTTTAAGGACTTTTTCATTTTGCCAAACACTAAAAAAAGCTAAAAAGAGCTTAAAAGCTGATTTGACCAGCTTAAAAGCCAATCCTACACCCTTTAAGCCCTTTAGGTTTGAAGCTATGTGGTGCACTCATATAGACATCAAAAACATTACTTCCTATTTCAGTTGTCATGAACCAATAAACATTGCAACTCGAAACTTCCAAGCACAAGTACTATTTTGAATAGGTCAGCGTTTCAAAATATTTTCAAGCGACAAAGGGAATCAAACAAGGCGATCCATTATCCCCTACACTCTTCATCATTGCAGCAGAAGCACTCACAAAAGGACTAAATGCCCTTCATCACAATCCCTCATTCAAAGGATTTGGAATGCCCAGGAACAGTCCAAGAATCAATCACCTGGCATATGCAGATGATGCGATCATCTTCACATCCTCAAACACCACCTCTTTGACACTGATAATGGAAGTGCTAAATGCATATGAGGCAGCCTCAGGGCAGTTGATCAACAAAAACAAATCGGCTGTCTTCCTACACCACGCAGCCAACAATGCAACAATATCAAGAGTGGAAAGAATAACAGGTATTGCAAAACAGGAGTTTCCATTCAACTACCTGGGTTGTCCAATGTTCTACTCCAGAAAAAGGATTGCGTACTATCAAGGCATAGTCACCAAGGTACAGGATAGACTCCAATCATGGAAAGGTAAGTTGCTCTCAATCGGAGGCAGAGCCATTCTAATCAAACACGTTCTACAGAGTCTACCAGTCCACCTACTTTCAGCAGTAAACCCCCCAAAACAGGTGATCAACATTCTACACAAGCTCTTCGCGCAATTCTTCTGGAGTAACACAGTGGGGGAAAAGAGCAGACACTGGGCGTCATGGAATAACCTCTGCATTCCTTATGATGAAGGAGGAGCAGGGTTTAGGTCCCTGCACAACATGTCCAAAGCACTTTTTTGCAAAATCTGGTGAAATTTCAGAACAAAACCAAGTCTCTGGAGTGCATACATGAGTCAGAAATACTGCAAAAGAAACAATGCAGTAATAATTCCCTGGACCAGAGGATCACAAACCTGGAAGAAGATGATAGAATGCAGAGAAATCATAGAACACCAAATTGCCTGGCAAATCAAGATGGGATCATCATTGTTCTGGTTTGATAACTGGACTAGGTTGGGGGCCCTATACCACATAGTGCCAGTAAATCATCCAATTGACGACCCACTTCAAAATGTAAATCACTTCCTGCAAAATGATGAATGGAACAGACAGCAATTGATTGAAGCAC
>MCJB01051157.1:0-30682 GCA_002018475.1 Nicotiana obtusifolia | reverse complement strand
AACACTCAGGGTACCAAACATGGGACAATCACTCGATATCCCATTCTGGATGTTGCAAAGTCAAGGATATTTCACAGTCACAACTGCTTGGGAATACCTCAGGAAAAGAGAAAACCCAAATAGAGCATACAAGATGATATGGGTCAAAGGACTCCCCTTCAAAATTGCTTTCTTTATGTGGAGGGTATGGAAAGGCAAGCTGCCACTTGATGATCTTTTGAAAAGATGGGGGTATCATCTGCCTTCGAAATGCTGGTGCTGCTCTGAACCAAGGGAGGAAACCATGACACACCTCTTCTTCACCTCCAACACTACCAACAAAGTATGGAAATATTTCCTACAGAGAGCAGGAATAGCAATAGAAGGACTAACATTCCAGCAAGCAATAACAAATTGCTGGACAGCACGAGCACTAAACAGAATCAAACCAGTGCTGCAAGCTCTCCCATCCTGCATAGTCTGGGAACTCTGAAAAAGAAGAAACAGTCATAAACATGGGGAACCAATCACAACAGGCAGAGTCATATACCAAATCTCCACCGCAATGCAAGCTCTAGTCAATATCAGAAAACCAGGCTTAAACGCTCCACACAAATGGAGCGACCTCCTTCACATGCTAGAAAGGCACACTCCCTAAATAACATACACCAAAGTGAAGTGGGAACTCCCAAAACCGGGATGGATAAAGGTTAACACAGATGGAACATCAAAAGGAAATCCAGGAAGAAGTTCCATTGGATTCTGTGTGAGAAATGAAACAGGGGATTTAGTATATGCGCTGGGCACAGAGATTGAAGAAGGAACAAACACAGAAGCTGAAGCAATAGCCATCAGGGAAGCATTGAGATACTGCTTATCACATGGCTATAGGCAAATCTAGTTGCAGACAGATTCTTTGTTATTAAGAAACATCATAAACGGCAAATGGGAACCTCCATGGTGTATAATTGATCAGACAGAAGAAGTCTTCCAAATGAAACAAAATCTCACACTGATCACATCCCATACATAGAGGGAAGGGAATAAGCTGGCAGATCATATAGCAAATGTAGCTCTAGAGGAAGGGAGCTTTGAATGTCTGCACTTCTCCCAGTTGGACACAATAACAAGTCACAATACCCTTACTTAAGAATCAACATAGCAAAATAATCAGAAGTATGGGAACAAATGAGAGGAAGGAGGAAAAAGAGCACAAGGAACACAGACCTGAACAAGCAAATATATTTCATTGTTCCATAAGCAGATGCATCATAATTCTATTTTTTACTGCTGATACTCCTTTTTTTTATTGCAGGATGAAACACCAGTCAGCATGTAATAACTAAGGCTGCAGAAACAGAGGACTAAGTCGAGAAAAACAACCACAGCTACTGGAACACACAATGAGGATAACAGAATCAGCAAAAACCATAAAGAAGAGAACATCAGACACTGGAACACACAATGAAGAAAACAGAAGCAGCAGAACTCCAACTGGCAGAAGGAATATCATTAGCAACAGAAAGGAAAAAGGAACCAAAATGCAGCAAAAACATAAAGAATTCATTCACAGAGAAGCAGAACTCAGATTACAAAAGGCCCAGGCAGCAATTCACATCAAGAACATTAGACAATTAACTTGGAACAGAAACACAAAAAAGGAACAGCAGGCACCAAAGAACACCAATGTCAACCATGACACGACAGCATTCACAATGGAGCATGAAAGGTCTCTGACACACACAGGAAGACAAGGAAAGGAGACAAGGAAGCAGAACACAATTTCAGAATCAAAAAGCAGCATTTATCAGTTGAGACACACAGCAGCATCCAGGATCAGCAATGTGAAGATGACAGAATTGTTCGTCAAAACACAGCAGTTGCTCGTGCAGACCACAGGAAACAGAGCCAGCAAAAGAAACAAGGATCGCAGCAGCAATAACAGGACACAAAGCAGCCATAATCAGATGACAAGCAGCAGATAGAGCAACATCAACTCCTCCACAGACAAGGCAGAACCTCCTTCTCAAATACTCAGCAACACCAATCAGTAGATGCAACAACATCAAAGCAAAAGAACAATGAACCAATCTTTCTTCTTCAACACCATCTTCAGCATCAATACCAAGATGAAATGCAACAACCTCAATCAAGGCACAGGCAAGACAAATAACAACACAAGCAACACAACAGCAAATTGTTCTCATAGGAGTAGGCCATTGACGCAATTGCATTGTGTGGTATTAGCACCTCCAGTGCTCATTCTAATGCAATTGCATCAATTACCTTCTACCTATAAAAACAGCAACCTCCAAATGGCCAAAATAGGGCAATCTTTGAACCAACTCTGTGCAGCAGCAGAGCAATTCCTTCACGTAAGCATCGACAGAAGAGACAGCAATACATTCCAGACACAGCAGGAGTCCAGCAGATGCATCACCAACATACCAAGCAACAAAAACAAACACAACAGCAGAGAAAAGGAACTCACAACACCTGTTCAGCATACACAGAATCAACCTTCAGCACACCAGGAAGGAAGCAAGGAAGCAGCAGACAAAAAAGGAATGCAGGAGAACAACATCAACAATAATCAGCACCAACATCAGGACAAACATCAGAAAATTCATCCTTTCGGTGTGTTTCTTCAAAGAGTCTTAGCTTATTAATGATTATGAGAACATTCTTAGGCTAGGATACGATATTTGGAAGGTCAAGCATAGAATTAACTGGATTACTGAAAGGGATGCCAATACCAGGTTCTGTCAAACATATACACTTAATAAGAGAAGAAGAAATAGGATCTTGGCCCTTAAGAATGATGTTGGCACTCAAGCTGAGAATGGCTGCTGAATCTAGGGCTTCCTCTGGTAACCTGAGTACCCACTAGAAGAACACTGGATTGAGGGAGTATGGTATAAACTATGCATTGTTAGTGCACTAAATGAAGACTGAACCAGAGCGCCATAAGCGTGTTAATAAGTTTAAGGAACTGGCCTGGTAAAATGGCCTCTCCCAAAATGATCCCTACCTCCAGATGAGGAACCACTGAAGCCGATAAGCTTGAGCAACTTCATCAACAAGGTCTTCTCAAGAATCATCCATGAAAGATTGCTGCCTATTCTTCCTTCTTTAATTTCACAAGAGCAAGCTGGTTTTGTGCGAGGCAGAACAATAGTGGTAAAATGTTATCCTGGCACAAGAAATCATCAAGGATATTGGGAAAAGAATAAAGGCAGGACCAAATGTGGTCATCAAGCTGGCCATGACAAAGGCCTTTGACAGAATATCTTGGCTCTACATAGCAAAAATACTCAGGAAAATGGGCTTTGACGAAACCTTCATTGGTATGATCATTGACATACTTGGCAACAACTGGTACTCAATTCTTGTCAACGGCCAACCATGTGGTTTCTTCAAATCAACAAGAGGTGTCAAACAAGGAGACCCACTATCTCCTACTCTCTTTATCATTGTCGCAGAAGCATTATCAAGAGGTCTAAATGCACTGCAACAAAGCGCCAGCTTCAAAGGCTTTGGTTTGCCAAGGAGAAGTCCTAGAATTAACCACCTAGCATATGCTTGACGACATGATCATCTTCTCCTCAACAGATTCTAATACACTTCAAATGATCATGGAGACACTGAATGCATATGAAGCAGCCTCGGCACAATTAACAAACAAGAACAAGTCGGCTATATATATGCATCATTCAGCAGCAATAGGGGTTATTCAAAGGACAGAAAGAATCACAGGAATAGAAAGGCAAAACTTCCCTCTCACTTATTTGGGTTGTCCCATCTTCTACTCAAGGAATAAGATCATCTACTATCAAGAGATTGTGAGCAAGATTCAAGATAGACTACAATGCTGGAAAGGGAAACTACTCTCCATAGGAGGAAGATCCATATTGATCAAACACGTCCTGCAAAGCATGCCAATACACCTCCTATCAGCAGTGAACCCTCCCAAACAAGTAATTAACAACATTCATAAACTGTTTGCCCAATTTTTCTGGAGCAGCACGGTAGGAGGCAATAGCAGACATTGGTCATCATGGGACAACTTATGCCTACCACTGGAAGAGGGGGAGCAGGATTTAGATCACTGCATGACATGTCAAAGGCCCTTTTCTGCAAATTATGGTGGAATTTCAGAACTAAGCCCAGTCTATGGAGTGCTTACATGACACAAAAATACTACAAACATTATAATGCAGTAACAGTCCGATGGAGGAAAGGGTCACAGGTATGGAAAAAAATGATTGAATGCGGAGAGATTATAGAACATCAAATCGCTTGGCACCTAAAGATGGGATCCTCACTGTTCTGGTACGACAACTGGACTAGGCTTGGAGCGATATACTACATAACACCACCAGATCATCCTATTGATGAAACACTGCAAAATATTAATGAAACAGTGCAAAATGGCAACTGGAACCTTCCACAACTGTCAGCCCATTTACCTCAGGACCTAGTAGAACACATCTTGCTCACAGTTAAGCCACCAAGGGCAGAAAACACAATCGACATCCCATACTGGATGCTTCAAAATCAAGGACAGTTCACAGTCAAATCAGCATGGGACTACCTGTCATGCAAGCAGCAGGATTCTCGGTGGATGAATTAACTTTCCATCAGGCAATAATAAATTGCTAGACTGCTCCAACAGTTAATAGATTAAAGCCAATAATGCAAGCTCTTCCAGCATGTATCGTGTGGGAACTCTAGAAAAGGAGAAATAGTCTCAAACACGGGGAGACAGTCACTACAGGCCGAGTAATCTACCAAATTTCTATAACACTGCAAAATTCGGTACACACAAGGAAGCCAGGCTTCAAAGCCCCTCACAAATGGCAGGATCTCATACACAGGCTGGAGAATTACACACCAAGGCTAAGTTACAAGAAGATCACATGGGAACTTCCCCCACCAGGATGGGTAAAGATCAACACTGATGGAGCCTCAAGAGAAAACCCGGGAAGAAGTTCAATTGGGTTTTGCGTGAGAAATGAAATTGGAGACCTCATTTATGCACTTGGGACAGAATGCACACAAGGAACAAACACTCTTGCAGAAACAACGGCAATACTAGAAGCACTAAGATATTGTAGCACACAAAACTTCTCTAACATTTGGCTACAAACAGATTCAATGCTTCTAAACAAAGTCATCAATGGCAATTGGGACCCTCCCTGGTGTATAGTCGAGCAAATAGATGAAATCATCCAGTTCAAAATCTCCCTTGGACTAGTAGTTTCACATATACACAGGGAAGGAAACAGGCTAGCGGATCACATTGCCAACTATGCCCTAAACTTTGGACGATTGGAATGTCATCATTTCAACCAATTAGACTCAATTGGCAGGAGAATCCTAAATGCAGACAAGTCGCAATGCCCGTACTTGAGAGTGAAAGTGATAAAGTGATAATACTCTTACTAACTAGTTTACTTCATGTGCAGGGCTTTCGGAGGTCAGGAATGCAGGGCAAAACAAAGCAACAAGAACAGAATGAGGAAATAAAACCAAGGCAGCAGCAGCAGCAGCAAACTAAACAGAGCTTAAACAACAATCAAAGAAACAAGAAGAACAACAGCTCAAAGGCAGCAACACACACAAAAGGAAATCTGAAATTACAACTGCTAATCACCTTGTTTCTTCTACAGGATAAATGGGAACAGCAAAGGCATCAACAGGGACAACTCCAAATCAGTACCAGCCTCCAGAAACACCTTACACATCAAAGGAAAAGAGGGATTACCAAACAAATAGCATTGGCCAGATCAGAAGACACACATAAACACTGGCAGAATTCAGTAATGGCTGCGACAGAAACATTTAAAACAGCTCAGCACAAAGAGCATGAACAAAAGAGAAGAAACAACCTGGAGCAGCAAGAGGACCAAAAGATCAGAAGAAGCAGCAATGACAATCTCAGAAACAATGCAGCAAGGATTAAGCCATCAGCTATTCAATACACAACACACAGAAGCAACAAAAACAATGATAACAAAAGGGAGGAACAACCAGATACACTGGGAACACCACTCAGGAACAAAGCACAGCAGAAGGATATTTCAAGGACAAAAAGGACCTACTGGAGAACACTGCAGATCATAAAACACAACTATATCTTCAGTCAAATATCATCCATAACACTGCAGCACAACAGGACAGAAGTAAAGAGCAGCAAACAACAACAAAAACAGACAGAAACAACTGGGAATTTGCAAATGTGCGCAGCAGAGATCAATGGGAACCTAATGCAGCATACTTATCCAGCAACTTCAGGGAAAAAGAAACAGAACTTGAGGGAAGATTGCAAAAAGCAACATCACAGAAATACCAGCAGCAACTCAGACACAACCAAGAATCAGGAAGCATCAGAAGCAGGACACAACTTAGAAATCACACACAATGGACAAAGGAAGAAAAGCAATCACCAGAGTGCAACAATGATAATCAGTGAAGGCAATGTCATCTATAGGAGTAGGCCATTGGCGCAATTGTATTGTGTGGTATTAGCACCCTCGGTGCTCATTCCAATACAATTGCATCAATTACCTTCTACCTACATTAACATCACTCCTCTCAATTCCAACTTAAATGACAAGCACATCAATCATGGTACCAGCATTGACAGAAGAAGCATCCAAAGCAGCCTCAGACATAATCGGAACTCATTCAGCAGCAGCTTCACACAGAGACAGACCACACAATCAAGACTGGCACACATAACAGAACAAAGACACAATAGCACAACCACACGAGATAAGCAGCAATCCAGCAGCAGGAAGGAACACAAAACAAGAAGGAAAACAGGCAGCAAGAAGCAGTCCAACATAACCAAGAAAATCAGCAGCATCAGTAGGAACAAAATATACAGCAATCAGCTCATCAGCAGCAACAATCTGCTCAACAACAGGAAAATCACACAGCAAAAAGAAGACCAGCACCCTCTGAAACAATCAAGAACACGACAGGAAAGCACCATTAACAAACAACAGAACAACACACAGCAGGGAACCAGCAGCAACAGCAGGAACACAACAACCAGAAAGCAGCAGAGCAGCAACAGCAAGGATTATGATCAAGCAATTAATATCCAGCAAGCATTGAACTACTACCCAGATCCCCATGGAATCAACAGGAAAGCAACAACAGAAAGTGGAACAGAAGACAGAAACAACAGCAAAAACAGAAGCCAAATACCACAGCAGGACAAGCAAAAACCAACACAAATCTTTGATCTTGAAGCATTTCACTCTAAATTGATACAAATGCATATCCAGCAATACATAATGGATATCCATCACATCAATTTAGGACATAGACAATGTATAGTTTTTGTACACCAAGGAAGGAGCTTAGAAATACTTCACCATGTTTTTGTACAGACGACTATATATCAACTTTATGAGATATATAGTCATTACATTAACCTAGGCTCGACTCATCTTATATATTTTGCACATCAAGGGATATGTACCTATAAACAAAGGTACCTGTACTTTTTTGGGGAGGTAAGGTTTATGTCCCCCTCCGTCTTTGTAAAGTTTAACTACTGAAGCTAATAAAAGACCTAATTAAAAAAAAAAAAGAATCAATATTTTCCAGAACAACATAACAATACAACATAAACACAAATGTGCATCATCAACATGACACAACTGCATCTTCAACGTAAATATCTTCAACGCCTCACAGAAATTGTATCATCAACGCCTGGCTCTTCTTCACCATTAAGTGTGCATCATGAAGTTCCTTAGCTTGACTCCTCGTGAATGGTCTCGAAGGCACAAACGTATCTTGATCAGGCTGGCTTGCATCAATTAGTTACTAACACACCACCATGCACATGGCATGCAGTTCGATATCGGCTCGATCGCCTAAGCCATCCCACCTCAATATATGTGGCTTGATCTCCGCCCGATCCACTAGGCCGTCTCACCATAATGCCGTGTGGGTCGACATGGACTTTCTAGCTATAACTTCATCCCAATCAAGGGGAATAATCTCAACATAATATAAAGGGGATTAGTCCCACAATCAACTCTTATATCGGCACGTCTAATATCGGGCTTAGGCCTCTACAACTCACCCTTCCTCGGTGACCTAACGGTACTCCAAAAAAAATTTCTATATAAAACAAATATGTTCGTCTCATAGCCTCTCATAAAATCTTTAATTTCATTGGCACTCTTGTCCGTACATGATAATCTTCATTCTTGACTCGATGGCCGCATTTCATATTTCATACTTTCATTCCTTTACTTGTCATGGATGATCATCAATATTAAAGACATTGGAAAATTCATAGCTTCAACTTGTAATTTTGAAGAGCTCAAAACACATTGGAGATAATTACAAAAGGAGAGCATAGAGATTTCCACGGAATCATGGATTGAGTTCATATGCGGTTTATAAATCAATCATACTTATTTTTCCAATGGATAGCATGATATAATCAGAGCAATTGAGACATGACTTGGGTAAATAGGCATTTTATACATGAATCATTTGTGAAAATTTAACATAATAAGGAAAGGAAATTGGACAAACCATACTTGGAATTTATTAAGAGATCATGGAATCTAATTCTCCGGAGGGGGTTTAGCCAACATATCTCAAATTCGCCCCTTAATAATAGTATGATGGTCCTGACACCAAATAAATACCGAAATCAATATCCCTATTGGGTGGCATGCTCAGTCTGCACGAAACACACCCGAAACCTCACTCACTACTGGAATTGAATAAACATTAGGAGTATCGACACTAACATCTCGAGCAAATGCCAGATATGCCAAACACCCCTTCTAAACCATCCATCGAGCCTTCAAAAAGGAAAGCACTCTAGTAGGAGTGTGACCAAGAGAACCTCTCCATTCCAACCTCGGCAACCCGGCATAGCAAACATCAAAGTCTTAGTGTGACAATCAAGGATAGCATGGTAATAGAGATAAACAATCCATACCCAAATCACATCAAAGTCTACCATACTAAGCAATAGAAGATCAAGACTAGTCCCACAATCACCAATAGTGACCACACAATACCGATACACACGATCCACAATAATGTAATAACTAACTGGTGTATATACATGCATAGGAGTATCAAAAGAATCGCGAGGCATGTCAAAATAAGGAGCAAAGTATGATGACACATAAGAATGAGTAGATGCCGGATCAAACAACACTATGACAGAATGAACAACATCAGAGGCTATTGCCTAGGATCTCCTTGGAAAGGCGTAACAACTGGTCTATCCACCCTGGTCTAACTACAACCACGTTATCCTCATCCTCTCAGGCATCCTCTCATTGTGTGCCCTTGTCACGACCTAAATTGGAGGGCCATGACTGGCACCGGGGCCATACCTGCCGAGCACCAATGCACATTTTATCTAACCTTTCTGATTATTTATAAGGGCCGACGAGATCAATATAATGATAGACATGAATCCTAAACAACCAACAACGACTGATAATGGCATGAACATATATACCATGGGCCGATAAGGCTGTCATGAAGCTATGTATAAGGTACGAGCTGACAAGCTGCCATGAGAGACTATACAACAAAAATCAGTCGACAAGGCAATCCTAACTATACATGAGTCGAAACCTGTCTATGAGCCTCAAAAAGAACATAAGTGCTTCAACATTGTTGTAACAAGGCCCCGACATACCCATAATGTCTATAACAAAAATGCACACCAAGACCCCAGCAAGTCTGAAGAAGAGATCTCGCAAATAACTGCTGAATTGGCAGCCTACTATGGTGTGGGAGCTTCGCCTACCTGTCTCTCAGGACCTGCACCATGACATGCAGCGTCCACAAATAAAAAGGACGTCAGTATAAATAAAGTACTGAGTATGTAAGGTAGGAAAGCAAAAGTAAGAACAGTCATGTAAATAGGGATAAAGAACATACAACCTGTAACATCTGGGTACCTCTGAGGGCTACTGACATGAAATGCATGATACATATATATATACACACATAAACTTTTAAGACATACGTCTATGTGGGCATCATCATCATGATATTGTACCCGGCCGTAATAGCCTCGGTAAAAATGTACCCGGCCATCATAACGCTCGGCAGAATCGTACCCAGCCACATGGAGCTCAGTAAAATCCAACTGATCAGTGGTTGCACAATAAATGCCGTACCCAGCCGACTATAGCACGGCTCGGTAGAGTAAAATAGATACATATATATGATGCGTGCTAGACTCATTAGAATCACTTTTTGAACCTTTCGGAGTGACATAAGGTCGGTATTCCCCGTACACATTATTAGGATTAACTCTTCATCAAGAATCTTATAAGAATCAGGAAGTTCCAACAACATTGATAACATAAGAATAAGAGAATTAACATCACCATCAATCGTTCCGTAAGTAGGGGAAAATGTAAATACTGCTAGCTTATAAGAGCGGAGTATCTTTGGAAGCCTGTTCATTACATTATGTACAATCGGAGTCGTGCAAAAGAAGGAAAGGGATGGCCTCACATACCTTGTATATACGGCCCAACCTCAAGCTAAGCAAATTTCACGATTCCTTAGTCTACAATAAGAGAAATGACATTATCGTTATCGTTTAAGCATCAAAACTATTATGTTTCGACCGCAACCTATTTTACGATAAAATGGACAGCGCCTCCCCTATTTCTGTGACTTCCCACAAGTTAAAGCAATCACCAAACAGCCCAAAGAACATCAATAAATCATATTGAGCCTCCCAAAATAGTCCACCAACCATCAACATTACTAACAAGCCTTTCGATATATATCTCACAAGTTCTAGCTTCAACGACTTAGCCGTAACATGGACAATCTTAAATACAAGTAGGGTAAGAGTTTCCTTACCTTTAAACAGAAAGAACAACTACAATTTGACCTTAATTGACCATGAAATATCCCTCCAATGCTACCACAAGAACAAGGAAGCGAAACTAGCAATCAATTAGTATTTTTCGGCACTAGAATCACATTAGAAGACTTGAAATCACCTAGGGTTGATAATAAAAACTTGAGGGAGTATTTTACAGAACATAGACCACTTAAAGCAACCTCCCACACAAGCTGGAACAACACAGAAATCAGCAACAACAAGAAAAACAAGAAACTTACTAGCGCCACGGGATTCCCGCCACTTGATTTGAGTTGTTTGCCCTTTGTTTTGGTCATGGATCATGAGAGAACCTTGAGACAGTGTTTTTTGAGTTCTAAGGACTGAAAATATGGAAACAAAATGACATAAAACGGGGTTGAGGCATGTTATATAAATCCACTTGTCTCAACCGCCTATGTGGGCCCCATAAAGAGCTGCTTGGCATAGTCTCGTGAAAATGCGAATATCTCTCTACTCCGAGATCGTATTGACGAATGGTTTAATGCAATGGAAATTATACTCATAGATCTTCAACATGTTGGGTAGATCACCCCGTAATTCTAAGTAAATTCGGAGAAAAGCCTAGTAACATTTGACCGAAAGTTTAAGTAAAATTATGAATGTAAGATGTTTCATAACTCGTTTGACTTCAAGACTTATTAAACAGATATTATATGACTCAAATACCTCAAAACATGACCTTTTGGGAATATTAAGCACCTTTAGTTTTACCCAAAAATACGGGTTACAACATCCTTGATTCTAATACTTGTTAACCACTCGTATACACCCTTGTATCATTTAAGACCAATAGGATTAACTTCTTATCATCTCAAAGATAATCTCTTCTCGGATTTACGTTGCCTAACTTACGACGTGATCTATCGTACGCGAATATGGGTAGTAACACAACCCAAAACCTTTTAGAAACCTTAGCAAGTTCCTCTTGATTAAATTCCAAGGCTTGATCAGAGTTGGGTAGTGAAATCCTCGAATAATCCCCTTTCTCTCTCTAGAATAGCTTCTCTTCTTTCTCTAAAATATCAGATAATCCCTCAAAAATGACCCTTATTGCTATTTAAAATGAAATGGGGTTAATTTATCAAAATAGGAAAAATGAAGTCCCGATGCAAATCTGCGGCCGCATATGAGACCGCATTTGCTGTCAACAAAATAAATCGCATAATGGCCCTCCGAAAATGGGCACTTCTATGCTGGTATGCGACAGATCTGCGGTCCGCATACCAATTCTGCGGTAGCATAATGGACCGCTGAACCCCCTTGAGAAATTTATCATGCTGGTTCTATGATGGATTGTACGGCCCGCGAAATGGTTTTGCGGTCGCATAGTGGACCGCATAATGGTCCTCAAAATTAGCTCAAGTTCAGCTTCACTCCGCGGCCGATCTACAGCCCACAAAGTTGTTCTACAGTCGCATAATGGACCGCATAAATGCTATGGTCTGCAAAATGATTCCTTCAACTCCTCTACTCACTATTTAACCTAAAAAGTCCGTACTACAATCCTCAAACACATTACTCTACGTCGGCGCCACGAAACCCCAGGTTTTAGGTAAAATTTTATTGGGCCTTACATCTGCTATTAAGGTAATGAGGCAAGCTAGGAGGAAGCAGGTCATACCTCAACTTTCTAATATGATTCAGTATAAGAGAGACTTCGAAGGGGACATCATTCCATTGAAGTTCGAGGCCCAACACATGTGGAACCAAGAGGCTACGCAAAAGAGTGTTCGAATCTGAGGACAAGCATTTGGAATAGCCTAAGATAGACATGGAGGCAATAGAAGAATGGCAGGAGATTGCGAACAATTCGACAAAGAGGTTGGAGCACATAGAGCAAGGGTTAATGGAATTGGAAGGAAGGATGTGGAAGAGGCTTTGGGATTGCCAAGGTATGGGCTATGATGAAGGAGCAAAGCCGGCGATGGCATACTTGCTGCTTGACATGCGTGACCTGGGGAGTGTGGTTGATGGAGTCAAAAGAGAAAAGCATGGAGAATGTCTTTCTAGAACCAAATAAATTAGTAGGAAATTTTCATTAGTGCTTTCTAGTTAGATTTCATTAGATATCGATGTAATAAGGCTTCACGCCATTAGTGACTTCATATTATTATTTTGATTTAGTAAAAGATTGGTTCGAATTATTTTTCGCATTAATGGAATGAGGCAACGTTTGCATAAATTTTCTCCAAATCTACTAGTTACTTAGGCCTACCTCGGACATAATGAGGTCCCCAAATTAGGACGCGAACTATTGCATGCCTTGCATGCTACTTGCTTAAACATTGCAAACACTCTTTGATTTCATCATACTAACTTGGATACCTTTTGTTTTTTTTTTCTTTCTTTTGATTATTCCTATTCATAGAGGTTGGTTCGTGCATTCTAGTACGTCAGCATATTACACCAGATCTAGAGGTCCTCCACCTCCTCCTCCACCTAACCACCCCAAAAGCAAAAGCAAAGGTAAATGAAAGATGGACGATTAGTTCAGATGGAAGAAGTACGCCAGGCCAAAATGAATTGGTTCTGCAGTTGGAGCCGAAAATCTTGGAGTTACAAGGCGAGCTCGAGCAGGTCCAAAATCTTGCAAACCTCTCCTTTGTATTGAATTTCCCCGATATCAACCATCAGAACACCATCAACCATCAAAACACCAAATGCCACCCCAAAACACCCAACCCCAAAATCCACCACCCTTAGCTCCACAAAATCCTTCCGCAACACATCAATACCACAACCCCACACCCCCTCAAAACCTAAACCCTCCACCATTACAGACCCCTCAGCAACACCAAAATCACACGACCCAGTATCCGCAAACCACTACCTATCATACCCCTCAGCACATGTCACAACCTACCCCCGATCCAGCTCATACCTCGATCAAATACACAAGTCCCAAGAACGCACCAAGGTAACCTGACATACGTGGAAATCTAACCACACACCCCACAACAAACACTATACATACTCGAACCAACCGAGAAGGACCTGCCAATCCGGAATATGGCTGAAGAGTTAAAGAAGTTGACTGGAAGAGTCCAGAGCATTGAGGATAGAAAAGATGTCGAAGGGTTGAATTATGAAGATTTGTGTATCCACCAGATGTGGAACTACTGGAGGGTTACGAACCTCCTATGTTTGAGATGTTCAATAGCACCGGTGATCCCACGATGCATTTGAGGACTTACTGTGATAAACTTGTAGGAGTGGGAAAGAAAGAGCAAATCCGCATGAAGCTGTTCATGCGAAGTCTCACTGGGGATGCTTTATCCTGGTATATCAGTCAGAATCCAATGAAGTGGTCTAACTAGGTAACCATGGCATGTGATTTCATGGACAGATTTAGGTTCAACATAGAAAATGCGCCAGCCAATGTGAGGGCGCCCCTAGAGAAGGAACAAATGAACAAAATTTTTGTGAGAGCTCAAGATCCATATTACTATGAGAGATTGATGGATATGGAGAATCACAAGTTCTCCGACATCATCAAGTTGGGAGAAAGGATAGAAGAGGGCATCAAAAGTGGTATGGTCACTAACTTTGAGGCGCTGCAGCCACCAATAAGGCCTTACAGTTTGGGGGCATTTCAAAGAAGAAGGAAGTGGGTGTCGTAAGTGTAGCCCAGGGCCCTAAGTCTCCCCTTACCTATCAAACACCTCCACCAACATATCAACCGTCACCTCCTTAATATTATCACCCCGCCACCATCTACCACACCTACAATACCCATCCAGCATACTACCATTCATCACCTCCCGCCCGTCAAAACAACCCAAAACCCAGACCAAACTTCGACCGCAGAACTTCCAGACAATACACCCTAATCGTCGAGCCCATAGCCCAATTATATGAGAGACTGAAGGCCACTGGTTATGTCACTCCCATTCCTACAACTGCTATTGAAAACCCTTCTCAATGGGTCAACCCCAACAACACTTGTGCCTATCACTCAGGCATTAAGGGACATACTATTGAAGAATGCCACTTGTTGAAAGATAAAATCCAGACATTGATTGACACCAAGGTTATACAGGCGAAGGAGTCCGCCCCAAATGTCCGCAATAACCCCCTTCCTAAAGGGTGAATGTGATTGAGACTGGTGAAGAATTTGACCAAGAAGGATCCAATGGCCTTATCCGAGAGAGAGACACTCCTGGAACATCTCCTGTCAGACTCTCCCTAATTGTGGTACAGACTAAGGCATCGTTCAAGGTCGAGGTAGCTACACCCTTCACTGTGATGGTACCTCCATCACCGTCCTACAAATATGATGTTGTTCCATGGGATTACGTGATAACAAAATGATAAGGGTTGAAGAACTACTAAAGAAAATAATAAAATCAAGAAACGTGCAGGAAGCTAAAAGAAGGTAAGGAAAAGAAAAAAGAAGATCGAAATTAAAGATAGATTGAATCCAAGAAATAGTCTCTTGAATTCAAGAAGTCTATTCTTGAATTGAATCGTAACAACAACAATTAGCTAATGAAGAATGAAATTCGCCTTTGGTAGAGAATTAAGAACAAGATATAGATTGTGAAACCTGGCCCTTTAGAATGACAAGAACAATAATAAGACGAAACTTATCTCCTCTCTTAAATACCTAGCAAACAAATCAAAGATTTCAAATAGGGTGTAATCTAACCACCTTAAGCTGAGTCAGGTTGAAGAATAAATCAAATAGTGGCCACACACAAGAATGCAAGAAAAATCTCACAATTTTTATTGATATTAGTCTATAATAATCTCCCCCTAAAAAAAAAAGATACCCCTTTATATAGGGAGAGGGTCACGAAATTCTACCTAAAATAGCAAGGAAATAAAGTCCTAAACTACTTTGTACAACAAGTCCAACTACCTTAGGAAAAGGAAAAACACTAGAAAATAAAAACCAATTCAATCTTGGAAAGTAACTCCAACAATCTTAGGAAAAGGAAAACATAATCCTAACTACCTAGGAAAGCAATAAATCTAGTACAAAACTATATGGAAATAAGTTAAACCTAATCTAGGATAGAATCTTGAAAGTCCCAAACCAATCTTAGATAGGATCTTGGAAATCTTGAAGGCAACTTGCAAGCAACTTGGCACCAACTTGTACCAACTTCTATCACGCATATTGAACCTTTATTGAGCAGCAAGTAAGTCCTTTATATGTTATAAAAACGTGACTTCATGTAGGACTTATTGGGCTACAAGTTTGGATACATATTATGTGCCAAATAGGGCCAACAGTGGCCTGATTTGGACCTTCTTCAGAGGATATCTCTTGGGACCTAATCCACCTCTTCTTGGACATGAATTTGGACTATAAAATAATTATAAACACAGAGACAACTCATATACTTTATCCTTGAGCTCTTCCTCCTCACTAACAATTTCTTTATTCGCTCTTGAAGTCCAATGACCTTTATTTGCAACCTTTTAGCTTGAGATTTTGTTAAAGGCCCTCTTTGAGATTCTAAAGCTTCATCCTAGTCCTTGAATAGAGTTTAGCTTCCTAGGATGCTATCATTATGTAGCGGAGGCAAGGAGAAAAGGAAAAGCCAAGATGGAAGACAGAGGTGCCACCTAGGGGATGACCAGAACCGGTAGGGTTTACATGCCAGAAAATCCTGGAGGAACGAGTAAGAAACCGCACCAAAACCACCAATTGTGGAGACAGGTGCTGATGATCTTTGGAGGAAGGTACAGGCGAGGGAGTACTCTATTGTTGATCACCTAAACTAGACTCTTGCCCAAATATCTATTCTGTCACTGCTAAAAAAATTAGATGCACATAAGAATGCCTTGATGAAGTTGTTAAGTGAAGCTTACATACCTACCAGTATCACTAGTGGAGAGATGGCAAACATGGTAGGAAAAGTACTGGAGAGTCACATGATTACTTTCCATGAATACGAGTTACTGCAGAAGGAGTGAGTCATAATAAAGCATTGCACATCACTATGCAATATGAACACAAGTTCATTGCTCGAGTTTTGATGGATAGGGGTTCAAGTCTGAACATATGCCCTTTGACTACTATGAAAAGATTGGTTATAGGTCTGTGGGAGATACAGATAGGAAGCATGAATGTGAAAGCATTTGATGGTTCTCAAAGAGCTACTATTGGAGAGATTAACCTAGATCTAAAGATGGGTCCAACCTGGTTCGATTTTGAATTCCAAGTGCTCGATATATTCACTACTTATAACTTTTTGTTGGGATGACCATAGATACACACGGCTGGGGTAATTGCTTATTCTCTGCATCAGGACGTGATGTTCGAGTGGAATCACCAAGAGTTACTTATCCATGGGGATGGAAGTAATCATATCTATACCAACCAGATTGTGCCAGCCATTGTGAATAGAAGGAGGTTGCGAGGAGAGACATTCTACAGTATTGATCGGGTGACTACAGTCAAGAAAGGACGATGGTGGAGCAACAAAGTAGTAAGCATGCTATTGTAGTTAGGGTATGAAGTAGGCAAGGGTCTTGGTCCTAAGCTTCAGGGGATCACAGAACCAATACGACTACAGTATCATGGCACGACCGTTGGTCTCAAATATGAATACACTGTGCAAGAATATAATGAAATGACACCACCGTGGAATGACTTCTACTATCCATTAGAACAACCCATACCACCGCTACACCAGACATTCCGCCAGACTAATATGATTTGGGGATTTGAAGAAGACGAGGTCTTGGCCGGCATGAGGAACATGTTTCTGGACGAGAAAGATATCGCCTATGATGTAATCATGGAGGAGGAGGAAGAAAACCTTACCATTCAGATATGGGAGGTGGAGCTGTTCTCAGGAACTGGACTGCTGCACCATCCTGGGCTCACCGAGCACCTGGTAGCCTTGGCAGAACTAGCATGGTTTCTTTTAAAATTGTTTTCTGTACTTTGTTTTGAAATATTTACTCGAGACATCGAGTCATATTTGTTTGAAAATTTTGAGTTTTAATTAATGCATCATTATTTTTTGTTTATTTATATTATTATATTCCTACATTCTTTTTCAGCATAATTATTACCTATCATGTTGAACCTACGACTGTAACAAGTAATGAGACAACGCATAATGAGGAGAGTGATTTAGAAGATTGGAAAAATGATATAATACCGGAGGAAATTGTCAAAGAAGTCGAGGATTTTGAGAACAAACCAAAGTCCAATCTGGAAGAAACTGAGGCAGTTAATTTAGAGGATTCTGAAACAGTCAAAGAAACTCGCATTAGCATTCATTTATCACCGTCAGAGAAGGAAGAGTACATCATATTTCTAAAGGAATATGAGGATATTTTTGCATGCTCCTATGAAGACATGACAGGATTGAGCACATCCATAGTGGCTCACAAGCTACATACCAATCCTATGTGTCCACCGGTAAAGCATAAACTCAGAAAATTCAAGCGAGACATGAGTTTGAAGATAAAAGAGGAAGTTACCAAGCAAATCAAAGCCAAGGTCCTTCGGGTGGTCGGGTACCCACTTGGCTATCTAACATTGTGCTAGTACCATTGAAGGATGGGAAAGTCGGGTATGCGTCGACTACCAAGATCTGAACCGAGCAATTCCTCAGGATGATTTCCCGCTACCCAACATACACATACTGATTGATAATTGAGCAAAGCATGAACTCCAATCCTTTATGGATTACTTCACAGGATACCACAAGATTTGGATGGATGAAGAGGATGTAGAAAAGACAGCCTGCATCACGCCATGGGTGATATACTTGACGAGCTCGAAACACACACTTAATTATGGTCGCTAGTCAAAGATAGTATTGTATAATATCGTATCCATAGGGATTAGAGTTAAACAGTATTTTCGTAGTTTCTAGCTTGATTGCCATCCGGGAGAATCAACAATGGAGATTTATATGGTAAATAACTAAAATTAACTAAGAATTTAAAGCTATTGACTAATGACTATTGAACCAAGGAATAAGCAAAGAATGTTATCAATGGGAGAAGATAGGGTTTTGATAAGATAGGTGCAAGATAATTGTTTGGGATCTAACTCTAGATAATTCACTTCTAATGTTCAAGTGAGTCTCTCGAATTCACTTAGTTATTAGTTCAATAGTTCAGCAAAAAGCTCCTCTCTCGATTAAGTCTTAACCTCACAAGATAAACCAATTAAAGCACGTGAAGATGCAAGAATGCATAGTGGATTGGTCTTAAGGAGAACCTCTCTCGATTATCCTTCTAACTAGGTTTAATTAATAATTCAACTAGCCTCTTTCGATTACTTAGAAGAATTAAAGAACTCAACCACCAATATAATGTAAGGATATCAGAAGTTATGCCTCTCTCGATTACACGAATTAGTGAATATAGATGCAACAACTAAATCATCCAAAAACGCTTCAATACATAAAATTAGAGTTATAATCCACAAGCAATCATCAATACACCAAATCCATCAAAACCTAAAGAGAACCACTCCATCGATATGGAGCAATGCATCACAAATATAATTAAAGTAGAGGAAAACATAAATTCAATCCAAACTCGGATCTTGAGTGAGGAAGGAATGATGAAATCCTTGTGCTCGTCTTCTTCCAACTCCTCCTTACCATCCTTAGGTCGAATACGTGTCAAAAGTCCAGAAAATAATATTTTTTCATGTATTTATACCAAGCAGGGTCGGGCCCAGACGAAATCACATTCTCCTAATCGAAATAGGATTTTCACTTTGTAAAATTGCACAGGCGCGCCACATGGCGCGTCCACATGGGGCGACCACATGGGGCGACGCGCCATGCGGGGCATTAGTGGGGAAATCCAGACAACTATTCTGACAGGCAATAGCAATATTGCACAGCCACGACGTGTCACACTAGGGCAAATTTCTCAAAGAACGGATTTTGCTTGCGTTTTGACGTCCAGACTTGGTCCTCGACCCCCGAACACGATCCCAGCTGAATCCTTGGCTTTTGTTCAGTCTTCAAAGCTCCAAATCGCTCGAATTCATTCCATAACAGCTACATAGCTCAGAATCACTCCTACAATGCATAAAACACACAAATTAGTGCAAAACACTATCAATTAAAGCTCAAAATGAATAAAGTGCAGTAAATTGGAGTGCAATAAGTGACTAAAATACGCAATTAAAGCCTACCTTCAACACCCCACACTTAAACCATTGCTCATCATCGATCAATCAAACTACACTTTTGTATAGACACGACCTTTTTAAACAACTCTCATAACTCATCACACCAAGAATATTTAAACAGATTAAGCACAATACCGCCTCAAGATTTGAATCAAAAGCACCATGCATTTTTTATAACCCAATCACTTACTCAAACACAGAGGTCAAGCATACCTTTCCTTCATGAATTAAGTTCCCTCACACAACAATAGAGAGTAGTTCCATAAACAATAGATATTAAGAATAATTAGGAACTCAAGATAGAAAGAAATCGATCACTCTCAGAAACAACATTCATATGCCATAAAAGACGTATCATAGGCTTGCTCGTAGTGTACTACTCTACTAATTGAGCTCATTCATTCAACAATCAAGTAGAACTTTCTTGGTTATAATGTAGACCGCAGGACGGGTAGGATACATTTAGATATAAGAGTAACTACACCTCCCTAAACACTTTAATACATACTTTCCATTATTCAAAACCCCAAACTTATGTCACACCATAACTCCACCTTCACATCAATATACATTAACTCCCTAATTCTTTAAGCACAATTACATCAAGAATCACCACTATCAAAAGACATTTTTGCAAAATAATACACTATTTTTTTCTTTTCTTTTTCAATTCAAGTGGCTCTTACTTTTTCAATACAGTGGCACCTTTCTCCTTATTTCATTATTTCCACTCAAAAGCCAAACCAACCACCCCACACTTCAACTTTTACAAAGTTCATAACAAATTCAAGTGCTCATGAGAGGTAAAAGTTCAAATAGATGGTCAATTCAAACAAATGAGTAAGGCTTGTACTGTGGTTGCTAAAGAAACAGGATTATAGACTCAAAAGGGTTAACTACGATACATAACAATTAGGTGGGTAAAAGCATATAACTGGCTCAACAAAGAAATGCCTAAATCACTTTCAAGACTGAACAAGACTACTATTTCGCTTTGCAAACACACGGGGCAAGATCTAGACATCAAATGTAATGCCAGAATAACATAAAACAACACACCCACGTGGCACATAACTCACTTAGGATCAGACTATCAAGACACTCTAGTCGAAGCAGTTAAGCAAAGTTAAGGTCATACAATTTAAGGTACTTATACAAGAGTCAAAAATTGAGCCTAAGCATTACAACTAAAGCAATCACTACTCTCACAGTATAAAAAAGTTAAGAGACATTCTCATCAATCCAAATCATAGCACAAGGTTTCCTACTCCTAATAAAAATAAATACTAACTACACTCAGTTCAAACGAAACCCTTGAAAAAGAACCCCGGCACAAAGAAAATCAAGGGGAAATTATTACACTACCTAACAAAAGAAAATCTTTTTGTCTTCTTCCTTCGCCTTAAATCTCTTAAGAAACTTGTCGAATGATATCCATCGTTGGAATAAATAAAAAAAATTCAATTTTTATGGTTTTTCTAATTATTTTCTATCTCTAACTACTACAACTGACAAAAAGAAAACTAATATATATACATACATACAAATACCCCCCACCCCATACATTACGTTGTGGCATGTCCCCATGACACACAATTAAAAAGTATAAGGTAAATGAAACTTCCCGGAACATCTAGTCGAGCTCCATTCCTCGCCTTCAAACTAATGCGCACATCCATGCAGATAGCTTCTTCTCAGCCTTTTTGGGATATCCCACACTTGTCTTTCTTACTCAATGCAGCCGTCTTTTTTGAGCCCTTTACTTTTCACTCAACACTCGCAGCTGGTTTTTCCTTTTGTGCCCCTTTTTCTACATTCATATCAAATGTCACCGTCGCCTCACCCACTCTAAGCATGAGTTTCCTCTCGTGTATATCCAATATTTCTCTACCCGTTGCTAAGAATGGTCTTCCTAGGGTAAGGGGGACCTCCTTGTTTTCCTCCATTTTCACCATTATAAAATCTACAGGAAATACAAACGGATCCACCCGAACTAACACATCTTCCACTATCCCCTTGAGTATCAAGGTGGTTTGGTCTACCAGCTGCAAAGGTATTGGAACCGACCTTATTTCTCCAATCTCCTTCTCCAGTTTCCTGTAAATAGATAGAGGCATTAGATTAATTGATGCACCATAATCACATAATGATTTATTAAAATGAATAGTTCCTACAGAGCAAGGTATAGTAAAACTCCCTGGATCTCCACACTTTTGTGGGAGTTTGTTTTGTAAGATCGCACTGCAATGCTCTGTGAGCTTCACCACCAAGGTCTCCTCTGTTTTCCTCTTCTTTGGAATGATCTCCTTCAAGAATTTGGCGTAAGCATAGATTTGTGAGAGCACTTCTGTGAATGGCAAAATTACATGAAAACCTATTTTAACACATCCAAAAATCTCTTAAACTGCTTGTCCAGCTTTTCTCTACATAGCTTTTGAGGGAAAGGTAGAGCAAACATAAGCTCGCTCTCATCAGGTTCCTCCCTTCTTAGTTTTTCTTCCTTCTTCTTCTTCTCAGTTTTCATCGGGCCTTTCTTCTTTTTATCAACAACATTCTTTAGCTTCTCCCCACTTTCTTTTTCAAGTATCACATCATTTTGAATCAGGGTGGGATCTTTCAATACTTGCCCATTTGTCAGAGTTACAATATTCACTATTTTTTTGGGATTCTTTTCAGTGTTAGCGGGGAGAGTGCCTCGAACCCTTTCAAATAATATTGTTGCAATCTGTCCTACTTGTCTCTCTAGGTTTCGAAGACCAGTGCCAAATTCATTGATAGCTGCTCTATGAGTGTCCAGCCTCTCGTCTGTCTTGATAATGAAAGCCTTCATTAGATCTTCTAGACCAGGCTGAATAGGATGTTGAGTCTGAAATTGCTGCCTTTGCTGATTTTGGTATGCTATAGCTCCTTGTCCTGCGGTCTAGAGTTATTTTGTTTCCAAGAATTCGCAGTACCTCCAGGTGAACTCCATGACAAATCGGGGTGCATCTGACCCATGGCATTGAAATTGTAGTTTCCCACAGCGTTTACTTCCTCAGTTGAGGCTTGACACTTGTTAGTAGGGTGTCCTCTTCCACATATATCACAAGCTACGTGAGGCTCACTTCGTATCGAGGCTAAGGTCAGCTACCTTAGCTCTTTGGCCATAGCATCAAGCTGTACCGGCATAGATGTAGTAAAATTCACTTGGTGAACACCAGCTGATCTTATTCTTTCAGCACTCTCAGAGGGCCACCTTATTTGCATCTTCAGATAACCCATCAAGGATTGTGACTATCTCCTCTAGAGTATTCTTCATCAACAAACCTCCAGCTGCATTGCTCAATATTGTACGTGAGGCCGGTGTCAATCCATCCCAAAAGTCCTGGAGTTGCATCCAGAGTTCAATTCCGCTATGTTGACACTTTGACAC
This sequence comes from Nicotiana obtusifolia, assembly GCA_002018475.1. Taxonomy (NCBI): domain Eukaryota; kingdom Viridiplantae; phylum Streptophyta; class Magnoliopsida; order Solanales; family Solanaceae; genus Nicotiana; species Nicotiana obtusifolia. The sequence goes on along the minus strand of MCJB01051157.1, from coordinate 7,234 downwards.
GATCTCCTTAAACCTCTCCCATGCTTCATAAATAGTTTCCGTATTTTTTGGCAAAAGTTATGAATTTCTCTTTTAAACTTGCCCGTTTAAGTTTAGACGAAATATTTTTTAAGAAATTTTCTGGTCATTTCCTCCTATGTTCTAATTGATCCCGTGAGTAAGCTTCAAAATCACTGCTTTGCATCATCTTTGAGTGTGAAGGGGAATGCCTTTAAGTACACTTCATCTCGTGACACACCATTATATTGAAAGGTGTTCATAATCTCCTCGAAGTCCATTAGATTTGTATTTGGATCTTCGTTTGGCTTCCCTCTGAAGACACAACAATTATGAAGGGTTTGAAGCAGCCTTTTCTTCAACTTGAAATTGTTGGATGCAATTGGAGGTGGTCTAACACTTGATAAACCTTGATTGTAGACCGGTCTAGCATAATCTAAAAGTGGTCTCCCATGCATGGGAGCTATAGTTCTGAACCGGTCTGCACCCAAAGGTTGATTTTGAGCAATTCTACGACCCCTCTCTTCTTCGTAGATACTCTGTGCATCTCTAATAGCTGCTTGCTCAGCATCTCATGCAGCTTGTTCTCCTCGTTGGGATGCTTCACGCCCAACCAAATCTACATATCATCACCGATTCCAGCCATAGTTTCTTTGGTTGAGGATTGCCCAACCTTTCCTACTGTCTCGGTGAGATTTCTCTCCTTCCTCAACTGTCGCAGTTATTTTTCTATCTCTGGCTCGTATGGTAGCACTTCTTTAGCAGAAGTTCGAGTCATGCACCACTCTAACCCTGTCAACTGCGCACAGTCAAAGAACACCAAACTTAAAAAGAGAAAAATAAATTAAAAAGAAAAATTCCTGAATTAGCACTACAAACTATTTCAAACACTATTAATTGCCAATTAATTCTTTATCATCAATAAAAGCTTCGTAGTTTATTAAAAAAAAAAAAATGAACTAGTGAATATAGATGCAACAATTAAATCATCCAAATATGTTTCAATACATAAAAGTAGAGCTATAATCAACAAACAACCATCAATACACTAAATCCATCAAACCCTAAAGAGAACTACTACATAGATAAGGAGCAATTCGTCACAAATATAATAAAAGTAGAGGAAAACATAAATTCAATCCAAACTCGGGTCTTGAGTGAGGAAGGAATGACGAAATCCTTGTGCTCATTTTCTTCCAACTCCTCCTTAGCCTCCTTTGGTCGAATATGTGTCAGAAGTCCAGAAAATAATATTTTTCCATGTATTTACATCAAGTAAGGTCGGGCCCAGACAAAATCACCTTCTCTTAGCCGAAATAGGATTTTCACTCTGTAAAAATTGCACAGGTGCACCGCATGAGGCGACGCACCATGCAGAGCATTAGTGGGGAAATCCAGAGACCTAGTTCTGATAAGCAGCAGGAAGTTTGCACACCCGCGGCGCCCCATGCATCGCACTAGTGCAAATTTCTCAGAGTACGAATTTTGCTTGCCTTTTGACGTCCAAACTTGATCCTCGGCCCCCGAACATGATCCAAACTTAATCCCTTGGGCTTTTACTCATACTTCAAAGCTCCAAATCGTTCAAATTGATTCCATAACATCTACATAGCTCGGAATCACTCCTACAAGGCATAAAACACACAATAGTGCAAAACACTATCAATTAAAGCTCAAAACAAATAAAGTGCAGTAAATTGGAGTACAATAAGCGACTAAAATACGCAATTATAGCCTACCATCAATACTGTTACATGATGATGTTGTTTGGTTTGAAGAACACCGGAGCAACCTACATGAGGACCATGATTACGCTTTTTCACAGTATGATACATAAGGAAATAAAGGTATATGTGGATGATGTCATCATCAATTCGAAGAAGAGTTCGAATCACATATCATACCTAAGGAAGTTTTTCGACCGAGTACAAAAGTTTAAAGTCGAATCTTGAAAAATGTGCTTTCGGAGTCCCTACCGGGAAGTTGCTAGGTTTCATTGTTTGTCATTGCGGCGCTGAGTAGGATCCTTCAAAGATCAAAGCTATTCAGGATCTGTCGCCATAGAAGAAAAAGGATGTAATGAGTTTCTTAGGACGTCTCAATTATATCAGCTGCTTTATAGCACAGTCGACGGTTATATGTGAACCAATATTCAAGATGCTAAGAAAGGATGTTGTGACGAGTTGGACTAAAAAGTGTCAAAGGGCTTTGGATAAAATCAAGGAGTATCTGTCCAAACTATCTGTGTTGGTCCCACCTGAACTTAGGAGACCTTTGCTACTGTACCTGTCCGTGTTGGATGGACCCTTTGGTTGCGTTTTGGGACAACATGATGAAACCAGAAGGAAAGAACAAGCAATATACCATATGAGTAAGAAGTCCACACCTTACGCAGCCTTGTAATGTTTGTTGGAATGTACTTGTTGCGCCCTGACATGGGTAGCCCAAATATTGAGACATTAGTTCTGCGCATACACCACATAGCTCATATCAAGGATGGATTCGCAAAAATATATATTTCAGAAGCCTATCCCTACGGGCAAGCTAGAAAAAATGGAAAATATTACTAAGCGAGTTTGAAATTATCTATGTGACTCAAAAGGCAGTCAAGGGGCAAGCATTGGCTGATCACCTGGCAGAGAACCCCATGGATGGAGAATACGAACCATTGAAGACGTATTTTCCTGACGAGGAGGTACCTTTAGTAGGAGAGGATATTGCTGAGGCATATGACAGTTCGAGGATGTTTTTTGACGGAGCCGCAAACTTCAAAGGAGTAGGCATAGAAGCTATCCTGGTATCAAAAACCGGTCAACACTATCCGATATCCGCCAAGCTCAGGTTCCTATGCACCAACAATATGGTGTAATATGAGGCTTGAATTTTGGGACTCAAATTGGCCATCGACATGAATATTTAGGAATTGCTGGTAATCGGATATTCATATTTGCTAATACATCAGGTACTCGGAGAATGGGCCACTAAGAACACCAAGATATTTCCAAATCTACACTGTGTGCAAGACATGATCATGAGGTTCACAAAGATAGAGTTCACACATGTTCCTAGAATTCATAATGAGTTCGCGTATGCGCTAGCTACCTTGTCTTCCATTATACAACATCCAGACAAGAACTATATCGATCCCATCCCAATAGAAATCCATAAGTAGCCAGCCTACTGTGCTTATGTTAATGAATAGTTTAATAGGAATCCATTGCTTCACGATATCAAGGAGTATTTGGAAAAAGGAGAATATCCAAAAAATGCTATGCACACCAGAAGCGCACACTTCGGAGATTAGCCAACCACTTCATTCAAAGCGGAGGAATTCTGTATAGAAGGACTCTCGACTTGGGTCTGCTACAGTGTGTTGATGCGAAGGAGGCATCTAGGTTGCTCGAAGAGATACATGCCGGAACCTGCAAACCTCGCATGAATGTGCTTGTTCTAGCCAAGAAGATATTAAGAATAGGATATTTCTGGATGACTATGGAGACTGACTGCCCCAAATATGTACAAAAGTGTCACCAATGTCAGGTGCATGCTGATATGATACGAGTACCAGCCAATGACCTTAATGCAACAAGTTCACCTTGGCCTTTCTCTGCCTGGGGCATGGATGTCATAGGACCAATTGAACCCGCCGCTTCCAACGAGCATAGATTCATTTTGGTGGCCATATATTACTTCACAAAATGGGTCGAAGCCGCTTCCTATAAGGCTGTGACTAAGAAGGTCGTAGCAAATTTTGTCCGGGATCGTATTGTTTGCCGATTTGGAGTACCTGCATCGATCATTGCCGACAATGTTGCCAATCTCAATAGTGATATTATTAAAGTCATGTGAGAAACATTCATAATCAAGCACTGAAACTCTACGGCATATAGGCCACAAATGAATGGAGCCATAGAAGCCGCCAACAAGAATATCAAGAAGATATTAAGGAAGATGGTGGACAATTACAAGTATTGTCACGAGAAGCTACCATTTGCTCTGCTCGCGTACCACACCATGGTCTGCACGTCAATAGGGGAAACTCCCTATTTAGGTACTAAAGCTGTCATACCTGCCGAGGAGGAAATTCTTTCCCTAAGCTGAGCTCAGCAATGCGAAATGGAACAAAACTTGGTGTGAGCAATTGGCTCTCATTGACAGTAAAAGGATGAATGTGGTGTATCACTGTCAACTCTACCAGAATAAAATGGCAAGGGCTTTCAACAAAAAGGTTAGACCGAGGCAATTAATACCAGGGGAATTGGTGTTGAAACGGATCTTTCCACATCAGGACAAAGAAAAAGGAAAACTCTCACCTGACTAGCAAGGTCCTTACATGGTTCACCGAGTACTGGCAGGAGGAGCCCTCATACTTGTAGAAATGGATGGGGAGATATGGCCAAACTTATCAATTTGGACGCTGTCAAGAGATATTACGTTTGAGATTATATTTGCACTTTTTTTGATGTAACATGAACTACGCTTGACCTGATTCCCATTTGAGAGAGGATACGTAGGCAGCCCTATGGGTTCGGTCACATTACAATAAAATCTTTATTACCCTCTACAGTCAGAAACCAGGGGAAGATTTCAAGTTTTCGTCAATCTCATTACATCAAAGGGTACAGCCGGAAGTGTGCATCAAAATGGGGCAGAATTTTTAGGGAGTCCTCAAAATTTTCGTTTAAGAAGGTCTCAATGTCTCAAAGTATGTCACGACCTACGATACGACCAAATCATTTACTTTTATGAATTTTTTTTTTGATTTAAATGATTTATTTATTGATAGCTTAGCAAAAATTTACAAAGGAAGGGGACATAAACCTTACCTCGCCAAAAAAGTACATGTATCTAGTCGTTCTAAAGCGTTGACTATAGATACCTTGATAGTAAGTAGTGAGTTCTATACAAAGATGATGCGTTAGAAGTTCTAGGTTATCTATACACAAATCATGCTCTGTGGATATGTTGTTGGTTCTCTGTTCCTTTGTTTGCGGAGTTGGATCAGTTCTGGCGTACAAAGGGGTGATGTGATTGGCCTGGGTGTAAATTATGCTAAGCTTGTGAGGGGTGATGCTTTTATAGGTAGAGGGTGATTGGAACAATTGTATTAGAATGAGCACCGGTGGTGCTAATACCACACAATACAATTGCGCCAATGACCTACCCCTATAAGAAGCATATCCTGTTGACATGATTACGAGATCCAGTTGATGAGTCTGTGCATTGTTGCGAGGCCTTTGTGTGAAATGTGCAGCTGTTCTGATTCTTCTTTCTCTGTTTTTGTTGCTTTCTTTTGTTGCTTTGCATTGTTGGGGCTTGAGGTTCGTGGCTCTGTTTGTTATATATTCCAGGCCTGCGTTATTACTGCTTGCCGAGAATAGAGAAGCTGGCTGTTGGTTCGATGCATTGCTGCAATCTTTCTGATATCTTGTCTTCTTTTTCTTCTGTTGTGAAATTCTTGTCTTTGCATTAGTTTGCAGTATGATGTTTCTTAAGAGAGAGTTTGTGGTTGATTGTGTGCTCCAGTAGAAACTCCATGCGTCCAGTTGGTTTATTGAGCATTTATAGTTGTAGTATCTCCCTGTTACCATTGTTTCAAACTGCAAAAGCAAAAGTAAAGAAATTAGTGGTGTAATGTGAAGTAAGCGAGATAGCAGTATATTAAGAAAGGTCAGTTGTGTGCTCCCAAGTAATGTGTCCAGTTGCTTTGTTATCTTTTGTTGGCTGTTTAAAACATTTGTGAGCTGCAGCTTCGTGGTATTTCTCCCTGTTATTATTTTTTCCAGCTGTATAAACAAGATTTCTTTTAGGATTTGTTGACTGCTTGAAACATTGATGAAAAGCAGAGTATTTGCTTGTCTTCCTACTGTTACTGGATTAACCTGCAAAGACATAAATAAAGGAGTCAGTGATATGGTATAAGCTGTGTGGAACAGCAGTGGGCTGCTGTTTCTTTTCGTGCTTTTTGTCACTTTGTTCCCTTCCTTCCTTTTCTTCCCATGATTTATCATTTTGCTATCTTTACTCGAAGGTAGGGACATTGCGATTTGTCATTGTTTAGGATTTGCTTTGCAGTCCTGTCCAAATGATTGAAGTGTCTCCATTCAAAAGATCCTTCCTCTAAGGCTAGATTTGCGATGTGGTCGGCCAGTTTGTTTCCTTCTCTAAATATGTGGGAAGTGTTCAGTGTAAGCTCTTGTTTCATAAGAAGGATTTCTTCTATTTGGTCAATTATGCACCAAGGGGGGTTCCATTTGCCATTAATAATGTTGCTTAGTAGCATGGAGTCAGTCTGCAACCAAATTTGCGTGTAACCATGTGATATGCAGTATTTTAAGGCTTCCTTGATGGCTACTGCTTCCGCTTCTGTGTTGGTTCCTTCTTGTCTCTCATTGCCCATTGCATATATGAGGTCGCCCTTCTCATTTCTCAGACAGTAGCCGATAGAGCTTCTTCTTGGATTTCCTTTTGATGTTCCATCTGTGTTAACCTTTATCCACCCCAGTTTTGGAGGTTCCCAAGTCACTTTGTTGTAAGTTATTTTGGGATTGTGAGTTTCAAGCTTGTGGAGAAGCTCAATCCATTTGTATGGTGCGTCAAAACCAGGTTTTCTGGTATTAACTAGAGCCTGGATTGTAGTGGATATTTGGTAAATGACTCTGCCAATTGTTATTGGTTCTCCATGTTTGATACTATTTCTTCTTTTCCAGAGCTCCCAAACTATGCAGGAAGGTAGTGCTTGCAGCACTATTTTGATTCTATTGATTGTTTGAGTTGTCCAGCATTTCGTTATTGCTTATTGGAACGTCAGACCTTCCATCGCGATTCCAGCTCTTTGTAGGAAATATTTCCATACCTTGTTGGCTGTGTAGGAATCAAAGAATAGATGTGTCATAGTTTCCTCCTTTGGATCAGTATAGCACCAGCATTTCGAAGGTAGGTGGTAACCCCATCTTTTCAAGATATCATCTAAAGGGAGTTTTGCCTTCCATACTCTCCACATAAAGAAAGCGATTTTGAAAGGAAGTCCTTTGATCCATATCTTCTCGTATGCTTTCTTTGGATTTTTCCTTTTTCTGAGGTATTCCCACGTAGTAGTGACTGTGAAACTGCCATGAGTTTGTGGCATCCAGAAAGGTATGTCAAGTGGTTGTTCCATGTTTGGTGCTCTTATTGTTGAGGTTATATAATCCACTAGATCCTGTGGCAGTGTTTCTATTAACATCGAGGAGTTCCA
>MCJB01051156.1:12092-30003 GCA_002018475.1 Nicotiana obtusifolia | reverse complement strand
GGGGTGTCTTAAACAAAATGTTTGAACTTTTCTTAATTAAAATTTATCAACAAATTGAAAATACCAAGAATATAAGGGAGTTAAATCGACTGTATTTACATTTGAACATATTATATTTGCAAAATATACATGTGAGATTCTCGGATTCAGAGAAATTGGCGGCTTCCTAGTAGTAGAACCATCGATGATCAAAGTATGATTTTTCATTTGCTTTCCTCTCGAGATGAGTTTTAAGCGATATTAGGGCATATTTGATATACCAATATTGAGCTGATTAAGTACTCTTTTAACCTAGTTGTTCAATTTGTTTATTGTTTTCCTCTGAAGAAAAATTGGCGGCATCCTAGTAGTAGAACCATCGATGATTCTAAGTTGTTATGTTATGATTTAGTTTTTGGTTAATTGCAGACTTCTGGTGTAAAGATTAGTCAAGTAACGTATGAAAATATACAAGGGACGTCAACCACTCCAGTAGCTATGAAATTTGACTGCAGTCCCAGCAATCCATGCAAAGGAATCCGGATAAAAGACATAAAGCTCAGTCATATGAACAAAAAGGCACAATCTTTTTGCAAGAATGTTCAAGGAAGTAAAAAAGGAATAATTTTGCCTGACAGTTGTATATGAATACAGTTCTACTTTTGATGTGTGTACGTTAGGGAAGGAAGGTGCCCCAATTAAGTTGGTTTATTATGTTTCATGGAGATTCTTTATAGTCAGCTCCTCAATTTAACAAGCAAATGTTACCAATAGAAAGAAGGCTTAGTTGGTTTACTCCAATTAAGTTGTACATATCTTACAACAGCAATAATATGTTTTACTTTGAAAATTGTGTAAAAAAAGTATTTTCAATATACTCTGACGCAAATTGAATATACAAAGTATACTAAATTTTATTTGTCTACCTTATCAATTTTTCATAGAAGTGGGTGTAGTTTTGTAATGATCCGATCGGTCATTTTGAGTGTTATAGCCCCGTGCCCCCATTTACTACTTATTCTATGCTCAATTGTTGTTATGTGACTTGCTGGGGTGGTTGGTTCGGTTCAGAAAGTTGGAATAGGTCCATCGTGTCATTTATGACTTGTGTGCTAAATTTGAGGTCAATCGGAGTTGATTTGATAGATCTCGGCATCGAATGTAGAAGTTAGAAGCTTATAAGTTTGTTATGCTTGAACTGGGGTGCGATTCGTATTTTTGATTTTGTTTGATGTGATTTGAGCCTTTGACTAAGCTCGTATCATGTTTTAGGACTTGTTGGTATGTTTGGTTGAGGTACCGGGGGCCTTGGATGTGATTGGGATTATGTTCGACGCATTTTGGAACTTGGAAGACTGCTGTTTTTGCTGGTGCTAGTGTCCTTGTACACGATCACGAGAGGAGGATCGCGATCGCGAAGTGTTGTTGGGCAGCTGGGATTTTTGTTCTATGCGCTAGCGAGGTAATGTCTATGATCGCGTAAGTCGGAGCGGCAGTGAATCGCGAACGCGTGGATAAGGTCGCGTTCGCGAATAGGAAATGAAGCAGAAGCTGGGGTCATGCGCTTTGTTCTTCGCGATCGCGTTAAAAGGGTCGCAATCGTATAGGTCTGGGATTATGTGAGTCGCGTTCGTGTGGGCTTATTTGCATTCACGTAGAGTAATTTTTGGCGCTTGAGGATTTTTGATTCGCAATCGTGAAGTGTTTCCCGCGATCGCAAAGAAGGGCATTTGGGCAGACTCTTAAATATAAAAAACGAGGGTTTGAGTTATATTTCACTATTTGATTTTGGAAGCTCGGATTGAGGCGTTTCTTGGAGGGATTTTCAAGGGTTTGATTGGGGTAAGTGATTCTAACCCGGATTTGGTTAAATTACATGAATATATCATTGTTTTCATCATTTAATTAGTGTTCGGGTTGAAATTTTGGGAAAATATTATAGAAACTTCCTAGGCTTTAATTTCAGGATTTGAAGGTCGTGTTATGATTAAAATTGAGTAATTTTGGTATGGTTGGGCTCGTGGTTGAATGTGTGTATGAATTTTTAATTTTTTATTGGATTTCGAGATGTGGGCCCGGGATTAAGAACTTAGCTTTTTCATTTGGAGATGATTCTTATAGCTTGTGTTAACCGTATCGAGTTGTTTGTGGCAAGATTTGAGTCATTGACCACGAGGAGGGAGTCGCACTTGGCTTCAATTATCTCTGCCCCAAGATTCTTTGCTAATTCTAAACCTGCAATCATAGCCTCATACTCGACTTCATTGTTAGTCAATTTTACGGTTTTGATAGATTGTCTAATTGTATTTCCGGTCGGAGGTTTCAGTACTATACCTAAACCCGACCCCTTTGAGTTTGAGGCCCCATCTGTGAACAGAGTCCACACTCCCGAAGGAGTCCCCGATTCGGACAAGAGCTCCCTTTCGACTTGGGGAATAAGAGACGGCGTGAAGTCGGCGATAAAGTCAGCTAATACTTGGGATTTTATCGAGGTCCGAGGTCGATATTGGATATCGTACTCGCTGATCTCGATGGACCATTTGGCCAATCGGCCCGATAGCTCGGGCTTATGCATGACATTCCTAAGTGGGTAAGTAGTTACTACACATATCGGATGACTCTGGAAATACGATTTTAATTTCCTAGAAGCACTTAGCAAGGCTAGAGCCAGTTTTTCTAAGTGTGGGTACCTAGTTTCGGCTTCCCCTAATGTTCTACTAACATAATATATGGGGAATTGGGTACCCTGTTCTTCTCGAACCAAGACCCCGCTCACTGCTACCTCCGATACAGCGAGATAAAGGTATAATAGCTCGCCCGTTTTTGGCGTATGTAGTAAGGGTGGACTAGAAAGGTACCTCTTAAGTTCTTCCAAAGCATGTTGGCATTCCGGCCCCCATGAGAATTCGTTTTTCTTCTTTAATAAGTTGAAGAACTGGTGGCTTCTGTCCGAGGACCGGGATATGAATCGGCCTAATGCTGCAATTCGGCCTGTCAGTTTTTGTACGGCCTTGACGTTGTCGACGATCTTTATGTCTTCAATGGCTTTGATCTTGTCCGGGTTGATCTCTATCCCTCTGTTAGAGACCATGAATCCGAGAAATTTACCGGACCCCACTCCGAACGCGCATTTCTCCCGGTTCAGCTTCATGTTGTATTTCTTCAAAATGTTGAAGGTTTCCTGTAAATGACTAAGATGGTCCTCTGCTCGCAGGGACTTAACCAACATGTCATCGATATAAACCTCCATGGTTTTCCTAGTTGATTCTCGAACATTTTATTTACCAGGCGCTGATAAGTAGCCCCGGCGTTTTTATGCCCGAATGGCATCACATTATAGCAATAAGTGCCATATTTGGTGATGAAGGACGTTTTTTTCCTGATCATCCTTGTCCATTCGAATCTGGTTATACCCAGAATAGGCGTCGAGAAAGCTTAGCGTCTCGTGGCCGACCGTGGCATCGATCATTCGATCGATGTTGGGCAGTGGGAAAGAGTCTTTAGGGCAGGCTTTATTTAAATCCTTATAGTCTATACACATTCTAAGTTTGTTTCCTTTTTTGGGCACTACCACTACGTTAGCTAACCATTCGGGATATTTTACTTCCCGAATGGACCCTATATTCAGAAGTTTAGTTACCTCTTCCTGAATGAAGGTCTGTTTGGTTTCAGATTGAGGCCTCCTTTTCTGCTTGACCGGCCGGAATTTTGGATCGACACTCAGCTTATGTGTCGCAATCTCCGGTGGTATGCCTGTCATATCCAAATGGGACCAAGCGAAAGAGTTTTCGTTAGTCGAAAGAAAAAAGAGTAATTTATCCCTGAGCTCGGGGTTCAAACCCCAGCCCAGGTATACCTTTCGGTCGGGCGCATCTTGGCGGATAGGGATTTGTTCCAATTCCTCGATGGTCGATTTGGTTGGATCGGCCTCATCGGGGATTACAAAGGATCGGGGCACCCCAAAGCTATCATCATCGAACTGATCCTGTCCGCCCTCCTCTGTCGAAGGCGGCCTTTGTGGTTGCTATTTGGTCCCTCGTTTGGGGCTAGCAGGCTTTGACGTCGTTTCATCTATCGCGAACATTTCTCTTGCTGCATGTTGCTCCCCATAAACGGTGATGACTCTTTCGTTTGATGGGAATTTCAACATCTGGTGCAAGGTAGATAGTACTGCCCTGATTTCATATATCCATGGTCTACCAAGCAGGGCGTTGTACCTCATGTCGCCTTCGATTACACAAAACTTTGTCGCTCTGGTTGTTCCGGCAACGTTTACCATCAAAATTATCTCCCCCTTCGTTGTTTCTGAGGCCATATTAAACCCATTGAGTATTCGGACCTCCGAGATGATCTGGTCGGTCAGTCCCAGCTGTTCGACGACCCAGGATCGGACTATATTGGCTGAGCTTCCAGGGTCGATCAAACCACGTTTTATTCGGGTGTCATGCACCAGCATTGATATTACCAATGCATCGTTATGAGGTTGCGCGAGGCCATCAATTTCTCTATCACTGAAGCATAGAGTTCCTTCGGGCGTATAATCCCGAGTTCGTTTCTCTCGAGTGATCGAAATTTTTGTATGCTTTAGTACCGGTACTTGGGGTACATCCATTCCTCTAATTATCATGTTGATGGTGTGTTTCGGCTCCTTCTGGTCTGTTGGTTTATCCCTGTTTTCATAATGGTTCTTTGCCCGATCACTAAGAAACTCCCGAAGGTGCCCATTGTCGAGTAAGCGGGCTACCTCTTCTCTCAGTTGTCTGCAATCTTCAGTTCTATGGCCGTGAGTGCCATGATATTTACACACAAGGTTCGGATCCCTTTTAGAAGGATCTGTTTGCAAGGGTCTAGGCCACCTGGTATCTTTGATGCGGCCGATCGCTGAAACCAGAGTCGCTGAGTCGACATTGAAGTTATACTCGGACAACCGGGGTGCTTCTTGCCGATCATCGATTTTCTCGAAATTGCCCTTTGGCAACGGCCTTCTATTCCTCTGATGTACTTCATATTTATTTTCTTGTCTCGGAACCTTGGGTCCCCTCGATATAACCCGTCGATCTTCCGGGTACGGCCGATGCCTGTCCCTGTTCGATCTCGGTTCACGAAAATTATCCCTCCGAGATCGATCGAAGGTTTTGATTGTGTAAGAAGAAACCGAAGCAAACCCAACTTGATCATCTTCTATCCTGATTTTGGACTGGTACCAGTTGTGGATATCTACCCAGGTGACGGCCGGATATTCGATCAAACTTTGTTTGAGCTGTCTCGATGCTGCAGAGCTGCCGGTATTCAACCCCTGGGTGAAAGCTTGTACCGCCCAGTCGCATACCCAAAACACTAAGATAACATTCAAAACTATGAATCGAACACCAAAACACATAGAATTCACAATGAAACACAAGGATCGCTAAAATCACAACCAAGCGTCTGATTCCTACCAAACCAACTCGGAGTTACACCAAATTTTGCAGATAAGTTCCTATTGACAAAACAGACATATTCTAAGTCCCAAAATCAAAATCTGAACCCGATAGCCATAAAGTCAAACTATGGTCAAACTTAGAAAATTTCTAAACCACTTCAAATTGCCAACCTTCGCAAAAAAAAGAAGCTAATTCAACCTAGGAACCTACGAATTCAATTTCGAGCATACGCCTAAGTGCAAAATCACCATACGAACCTATTGGAACCATCAAAACACCCTTCCAGGTTTGTTTTTACAAAAATCAAACCTTGGTTAATATTTCCAACTTAAGCCTTGGAACTAAGAACCAATTGATCCAAATCAATCCAAGACCTCCCCGAAACAAACCTAACCGTCCCTGCAAGTCATAAAACCACAAATACACCTATATGAAGCTTTAAAAGGGGAAACAGAGCTCAAATACACAAAACGACCAGTTAGGTTGTTACATTTTTCCCTCTTCAACAAACTTTCATCCTCGAACGAGTACAGAGACATACCTGAGGTGCCAAAAAGATGAGGATAACATCTCAGCATATTGTGCTCAATCTCCCAAGTCGCCTCCTCGACCGATTGACCCCATCACTGAACATTCACTAATGCACTATTCTTCGACCTCAACTTCCGGACCTATATGTCCAAAATATCCACCAGCTCTCAATATAGGTCAAATCCTTGTCTAATTGCACTGAGCTAAAATCTAACACATGTGACGGATCACTCTAATACTTCTAGAGCATGGAAACATGGAATACTGGGTGAACTTCCAATAAGAAAGGTGGCAATGCAAGTATGTAGGCCACCTCACCCACTCTCTCAAGAATCACAAAAGGATCAATATACTGAGGGCTCAACTTTCCCTTCTTCCCGAACCTCATCATACCCTTCATGGGTGAAACTCTGAGTAGGACCTTCTCACCCACCATGAATGCCACATCACGAGCCCTCCGATCAGCATAACTCTTCTACATGGACTACACTGTACGAAACCGATCTTGAATCAACTTCACCTTCAGTGAAGCATCTCGAACCAATTCAGTGCCCAACAACCTAGCCTCCTCAGGCTCAAACCAACCAACCGGAGAACAACATCGCCTCCCATATAGGGCATCGTACGGAGCCATCTGGATGCTCGACTGATAGCTGTTGTTGTAGGTGAACTCTGTTAGCAGTAGAAACTGATCCCATGAGCCCCCGAAATCAATAACACAGGCACATAACATATCCTCCAAGATCTGAATAGGGCGCTCGGACTGTCTGTCCATCTATGGATGAAATACCGTACTTAGTTCGACCTATGTGCCTAACTCACACTGCACGACTCTCTAAAAATTTGATGTGAACTGCGTGCCTCGATCAGAGATAATAGACACCAGCACACCATGAAGACGAACAATCTCCCGAATGTAAATCCGAGCCAGCTGCTCTAAAGAATAGTTGGTCACGATCGAAATGAAGTATGCAAACTTGGTCAATCTGTCCACAAAGACCCACACAGCTTCAAATCTCATTAAGGTCCGTGGAAGTCCAACTACAAAATCCATAGTGAAACGCTCCCACTTCCACTCTGGAATATCATACATCTGAAGCAAACCATCCAGTCTTTGGTGCTTGTACTTCACTTGTTGATAGTTTAAACACTGAGCCACATACTCCACAATATCTTTTTCATCCTTCTCCACCAATAGTGTTGCTTCATATTATGGTACATCTTCACAGTGCCCGGATGAGTGGAATACCGTGAACTATGGGCCTCCTCAAGAATCAGCTCCTGTAAACCATCAACAATGTGCACAAAAATCCGGCCCTGAAGCCTCAACATCCCATCTTCGCCAATAGTCACCTCCTTAGCATCACCATATTGCACCATGTCCTTAAGGACAAGCAAGTGGGGGTCATCATATTGATGCACCTTGATGCGCTCAAACAAAGAAGTCTGTGAAACCACACAAGCAAGAACCCGGCTAAGCTTCAAAATATCCAACCTGACAAACCTATTGGCCAAAGCTAGAACATCCAAAGCTAACAGTCTCTCCCCAACTGGAATAAAAGCAAGACTACTCATTCTCTCAGCCTTCCTACTCAAAGCATCAACCAACACATTGGCCTTCCCGGGATGATAAAGGATGGTGATATCATAGTCCTTTAATAACTCTAACCACCTCCGTTGCCTCAAGTTCAGATCCTTTTTCTTGGATAAGTGTTGTAGACTTCTATGATCCGTGAACACCTCACATGACACATCGTAGAGATAGTGCCTCCAAATCTTAAGCGCGTGAACAATGGCTTCCAACTCCAAATTGTACACTGGGTAATTCTTCTCATGGGGCTTCAATTGACGTGAAGCATAGGCAATCACTCTACCCTCCTGCATCAACACACACCCAATGCCAATCTATAAAGCATCGCAATAAACTGTATAAGAACCAGATGTTGAAGGCAAAACCAGAACTGGAGTTGTAGTCAAGGAGGTCTTGAGCTTCTAAAAGCTCTCATCACACTCGTCGGACCACCTAAACGGAGCACCCTTCTGAGTAAATCTAGTCAAAGGAATTCCGATGGATGAAAAACCCTCCACAAAATGGCGATAATCTCTATCCAACCCAAGGAAACTCCGGATCTCAGTAGCGGTAGAAGGTTTGGGCCAACTCTGAACTGCCTCAATCTTCTCCAGATCCACTTTAATCCCCTCATTGGACGCCACACGGCCCAAGAATGCCACTAAATCAAGCCAAAACTCACACTTGGACAATTTAGCATATAGCTTCTTCTCCCTCAACATCTGGAGCACGATCCTCAAGTGCTGCTCATGATCATCCTGGATACGAGAATACACCAATCTATCATCAATGAACACGATGATAAAGGAATCAAGATATGGATGGAGCACGATGACCATCAAGTGCATAAAGGCTACTGGGGCATTGGTCAGACCAAAAGACATCACCAAAAACTCTTAGTGGCCATAGCGGGTCCTGAAAGCTGTCTTTGGAATATCTGAAGCCCAAATCTTAAACTGATGGTACTCCGATCTCAAGTCAGCCTTCGAGAATACCCTATCACCCTGAAGCTAATCAAAAAAATCATCAATACGCGGTAGTGGGTACTTGTTCTTGACTGTAACCTTATTCAGCTGCCTGTAGTCAATACACATCCTCATAGAGCCATCTTTTTTCTTCAGAAATTGAACTGGAGCACCCCACAACAAGACACTCGTTCTGAAGAAACTCTTATCAAGCAACTCCTGAAGTTGTTCCTTTAACTCCTTCAACTCCACTGGTTCCATGCGATATGGTGGAATAGAGAAGGGCTGCGTGCCCAACACCAAGTCAATACCAAAATCAATATCTCTATCAGGTGGCATGCCCAGTAGGTCTGCTGGAAACGCATCTAGAAACTCTCTCACTACCGGAACTGACTCAATGGTAGGAGTATCACAAAGGCTTAATATGCCAAGCACCTCTTCTCAACCATCTGTTATGCCTTTGGAAAGGACACCACCCCACTAGGAACATGACCCAATATGCCTCTCCACTCCAACCTCGACTACCCTGACTTAACCAATGTCACGGCCGTAGTGTGATAATCAAGAATAGCGTGGTAGGGTGACAACCAATCCATGCCTAAAATCACATCAAAGTCCACGATATTGAGAAACAAAAGGTCAACCTTAGTCTTATAACCCCCGATAGTGACCAAACACGACACAGTCTACCACAAGAGAATCCCTCACAAACGTAGACACATAAACATGAGTACTCAAAGAATCACAAGACATATCAAAATATGAAGCAAAATAGGATGACACATACGAATAAGTGGAATCCGGATCAAATAAAACTAATGCATCCATATGACAGACTGGAACAATACATGTGATAAAAGCATCTGATGCAACAACCTCATTCCTACCAGGAAAAGCATAACAACGGGCTTGGCCTCCCCTTCTTGGACGCCCTCTACCCGCCTGTCCTCCACCCCTAAGTTGGCTGTGTAGGTGGAGTAGCAACTAGAGCAGGAATCATAAGCTGAGTACCATGTGGAGGCCCACGCCTCCGAGGTCTGAAACAATCTCTCACCATGTGCCTAGTATCACTACACTCGAAACAACCTCTCTGCGGGCGTGGCTGCTGGTACTAAGTCTGACCCGAATGGATAGAAGAACCACTGTAGGAACCCCAAGTATGAGGTGCACCGGAAGATGGCTTCCTAAACAGAGTACTCTAAGGTCCTTGAATAGCTGGAGCACTGCGAGAAACCTGAAGTGCAGACTGAACTGGTTGACTGTTAAAACCTCTGCCATGGCGAGCTGAAACAGCAAAGCGGAAACCATTAAATCCTCTAAAATCTCGAGGCCTTTTGGCCTCCCTATCCCATCTCTCCTGGTTGCGGGTACGCTCCAACCTCCTAGCGATCTCCACAACCTACTGAAATGGAGTATTAGTCTCCAACTCTCGTTCCATCCCGAATTTGAGACTATAACCAAGTCTCTCAATAAATCAACGGACTCTCTCTCTAATAGTAGAAACCAAAACAGGTGCATGATGAGATACTCATTAAACCTCATAGCATACTCGGACACAGTCATGCTCCCCTGGCGCAACTGCTCGAACTTGGTGTGCACCTAGAGCTCTAATACCAACTTGTCACGACCAAAAATCTCACCTTAAGGATCGTGATGGCACCTAGTCTCTAAGACTAGGTAAGCCTAACACATGACGAGATTCACAAAATAAAACAACGTAGCTATTAAATAAAAACTGTCAAATGACATAACATAGTCAAAATATAATCAACAGTCATACATCCCAAAAACCGGTAGTACGGAGTCATAAGCTCTACTAAGAATATACTAGAAATCTCGAAATACAACACTGTTTTGGAATACAAATAACAGTATTAAGGAGAAACAATAGAAGGTGACTCCGAGGCCTGCGAGCGGAACATCAGGTATACCTTGAAGTCTCTACAACAACTCGGAATCAACTTACTAACGACCAGCACACTCAGAGGTACCTGAATCGATACAAAATATGCAGAACCGTAGTATAAATATACCAAAATCAGTACCTAGTAAGTATCAAGACTACTTCGATGGAGTAGTGACGAGGTTCAAGTCGAGACACTCATTAGACAAGTAATCTATGCAGATTATCAATATAAAACTAATAACGGAAAGCATAACTAAATAAGCAGCAACAGAGATAGGCATGTGATAACACGAAAAATTAACCAAAACATGTAAAACACAAGTGAAATAAATTAAGGAGAAAAAATGGCATGTTCGGATACAACTCGTTCCAACACAAGAATAGAAACAAGAATCACCCCAATGTTCCACATAACATGATCACAAATCACTTTTATGATGCCGCGTGAACTTCACATTTAAAACATTTCCCCTTTATGGCTTCACGTGCATAAGCTCCCTTATCTCGTCGCGTGTGCATCATAATGAAGTATTTTCGCTTACTAGCAACACGCGCATAAGCCCCCTTATCTCACTGCATACGCATTAATATACACACCACTCTTATGTTGCCGCATGCGCACTTCATTCACAACACAACGATCAACCGCACCACATGTGCACATATGCCACCACATCGCCCAAAAAACAACACCAAAGCCACAATAATACATGGCCCACAACTCAACAACAATATGAACAAGAATCACAACAATAACACAAGGGTATGGGGATTGAATAAAAGAGTACTTCAAATAACAAATAATTCTAATTCAAGTCATATTAATAGTCTAAGGTCTAATCCGGTCAATTAACACATACGCCCGTGTGCACACTCGTCACCTTATGTACACGTCATTTCACATAGCACAAAATATTGCAATTAGACCAAATCCTAAGAGAAAATTTTTCTCACACAAAGTTAGGTAAGATACTTACCTCAACTAGGCCAATTCAATACTTTAAAAACACTTTTCCTTTAAAATTTACCTCCGCTCGGCTCAAATCTAACAAAACGACTTAATATATCAAACAATACAACAGAAACCAATTTCGATGAATAAAGTTAAGATCTTTACAGAATTCCTAAAAAGTCAACAAAAGTCAACCCTAGGCCCGTCCGGTCAAACCCTAGTCGAAGGGTAGATCTCGACTACCCATAACCCTACAAGTCCATATATGTGTTTGCTTTTCAAATCCGAGTCCAATTCGATTCTCAAAATTTAATTTTTTATTTTTCAAAACATAGTAAAAAATTCCCAAAATTTCTCCTCAATTTTCATGATGTAGATGTTAAAATTCTAAAATAATCATGTTATATAATCAAAATTGAGTCAAAATCACTCGTCCAATAGTTTTGTATAAAAATCTCCTCCAAAAATTGCCTCCAGGAGTCTAGGGCTCCAAAATGTGATAAAATGAGACTAAGTCCCGAAATCCCACTATTTTGTTTAGCTGCAGAAGTCGCAAATGCGACAAATGGATCGCAATTGTGCTGCCTGACAAGCCTAGGGAATGTCTCAAATGTAACTCAGACATCGCATTTGCGAAGTCTACCCAGGTCGCAAAATCGACCAAATGTCACAAAATCGACCACCCTAGGAAATGACCCACCTTTGCAATTGTGATCAGGGCATCTCATTTGCGACATCTGACACCCCCAGCCTTCTTAGCAATTGCGAACTGGTGCTCGCAATTGCGATAACCGCAGCACCAACACACCAACAGTCCTGAACCAAGTCCAAACTAATCTGAAATATGTCTGAAACTCACCCGAGCCCTCGGGCCTCCACACTAAACATCCACACAAGTCTAAAAATATCATACGAACTCGCTTATAAACTCAAAACACCGAGATAACATCCTAAACTACGAATCGAAACCAAAACACGTAGAATTCAGAAAGAAACTCAAGGATCGCTAAAATCACAACTAAGCGTCTGATTCTTACCAAACCAACTTGGAATGACACCAAACTTTGCCGACAAGTTCCAATTGACAAATGGACCTATTCCAAGTCCCGAAACAAAAATTCAAACCCGATAGGCATAAAGTCAAACCATTATCAAACTTAGAAAGTTTCTAAACCTTCAAATTGCCAACCTTCAGCAAAGAGAGCCAATTCAATCTAGGAACCTCCGAATTCAATTCCGAGCATACACTTAAGACCAAAATCACCATACGAACTTATTGGAACCATCAAAATACCGTTCCGGGATCGTTTCTACAAAAGTCAAATCTCGGTCAATATTCCCAACTTAAGCCTCCAAACTAAAGAACCAATCGATCCAAATCAATCTAAGACCTACCCGAAACGAAACCAACTCCCGCAAGTCATAAAACCACAAATACACTTACGGGGAGCTTCAAAAGAGGAAACAAAGCTCAAATACACAAAGCGGCTATTCAATCATTCTATTTCAATTTTACCAACTAGAATGATCTATATTAGAACAAGAAACAACTTCAACTAAGTAATAAGAACATTAAAGCTCATGTTAGACAATTGAGCAATTCTGGTGCTTCCTGGTTCTTAAATGATCGGTGCATATATTGCACTCATTTATGATTGAGTATCAAAGTAATTCATATAGGAAGATTCAAATTAGCTTTTCTGTGGAAAAGATTTTAGGGTCAAAATTATATTAAAAAATCATACAGCACTACATAATTTTTTACTTTATCGTAGCGGGCACATTTAGAACTCGTTTAACATAGTATTAGTTTATCGCCTCCATTCTAACTCTCTATTACTTATTCTGTGTTCAAACCAAAAAATCGTACCAAAAATTGCAAAATTCATTTAATGTTTGATTGCTTGTTAAGTTGTCATAATCTATTTAGAGAATAAAACACCATATAGATACTTACTATCTTAAGTTTGGTGTTACCTATAAGTACCCAAATTATTTATCCTAGTTTTGCTTTTAATAACTCCACCATTTTTTCACGGGCAATTACATATAGATTTATGAACCAAAGATTAATGAGCAACTTTTGGAGTCACGAAATCTTGCTTTAACCACTTCGACATAAATTCTACTATTACTCGTATGAGTATTTAGTCTTTAGTCTCCCTACACTACACAAGTCTCATTAGCACCATCCTTTTTTTTTTTCATAAAACATTGCAATATCATTAATTAATGTATTATGTATTAGTTTTACTTATAGCATCTTTAACCAAACTTCTCCAAAGGCCAAAAGTGTTCTTAGGTCAACTCATGTAACTTTGGTTTATTTATTTTAAGCATTATTAGGGGAACAAGCATTCAAACTCTCTCTAGCAAGCAAGCATTTTTCTGTACTGGTGTCACTCCCCCTCGACACCGCGTAGCTTTTGTAATAGCCTTTCATTTATACAAGCAAGCTCTTTTTCTCAATTCTCTCTACTGTTCTCAGTTGCTCACGTTATTGGTTTTCCGGTACGGCACTGACAATCTAGTCTAGCGTACGGAGGGGACCTCAGTTGGCAGACAGCAATCGTACTGGGAGCGATTGATTAACCTTACGTTGCCCTTCCAAAGAACCTCAGGTAGGCGCTACGTAATAGTTGGTATCACAGCCTAGGCTCGACATCGGACGAGGGAACGCATTGCAATTACACCATTTCTGACCATGGTGAATTACGGGGATCGGATCACTGTCCTTGAACAGACGGTTGACACATTACGGCCCATCGTGAAAACTATGCCTGAGCTACAGACCAGCCTAGTGCAAAGGCTGGATGACCTGGATTGCAGGATGCACCAGGCCGAAATTGACATTGAAAACATCAGCCGCAACTCGAAAGGAGACCGGCAAACGGTAGCCACAGAGGCAGCCGAAATTGTTGGGAAATTTGAGGGCCTCCGGCAGGAGCGTGCCGAAGATTTAGCCCACAGGGCACAAGAGGCAGACAGGATGACTGCCATGCAACAAACCATAGACAACTTGACAAGCCAGCTCAATGTTGTCAATGCTGCTTTACAAGGCCTGCTTCGAGGAAGCGGGAACCAAACTGGGGGTGCTGTGAACTTCGCTCACTCGACACAGAAACTGAAAATTCCGGAGCCTAAGCCATACAGTGGGGCTCGGAATGCCAAAGAAGTGGAAAATTTCATCTTCGACATTGAGCAGTATTTCGATGCCGTGAGAGGCCTAGAAGAAGCTAAGAAGGTGGCAACTGCTGCCGTGTATCTTCAAGGTGATGCTAAACTCTGGTGGCAGGTGAAATACGAAGCCATCAAGGCCGGTGAGGATACTCTCGACACATGGGCGGAACTAAAGGCTGCCATACGCCTACAGTTCTTTCCCGAAAATGTTGAGTACAATCCAAGGAGGAAACTATGGGAGCTCCGCCAGACCAAGTCAGTGCGGGACTACGTGCAAGAATTCTCTGCACTCATGCTGAGCATACGCGACATGGGGGACAAATACAAACTCTTCACTTTCCTGGAAGGGTTGAAACCTTATGCCCGTATGGAACTTCAAAGACAAAGGGTAGACACATTACCTAAGGCGATCCAAGCAGCGGAATGCCTTAGGGGTTATCAAGTGGAAGCTCGGAAGGATAGGCCTCAACAGCCTGTCAAAGGAGGATACAAAGGGGTCATTCGAGTACTGGTGGCCCAAGCAAAAGTGGAGGAGATCGGAACCAAATCTAAGGCTCCCTCCTCAGGCAGTACTAGCACTGCATCTACCAACAACGATCGGGAGAGGAAACCCCCTTCAGGGTGTCATCATTGTGGCGGACCACATTGGAATAACGAGTGCCCACATGCACAGATGAATGCCCATCAAGCTGTTGATGATGGGACAGATGATGAATCTGATGATGCGGATCAGACTGAGCCAGTAGGTGCCTTCAATGCAATTGTTGGCTCTTTTTCTGAAGCCTTAGCGGAGACCAGTGCTGGTATCCGTAAGAAGAAGGACCCTTGTCCAATCAACAAGAAAGGAAAAAAGAAGGCGGATGAGAGGACCCTTCCTAAGCAGGAGCGGACCTTAATGTTCGTCGAGGTGAAGGTAAATGGCAAACCTATTCGAGTGATGATAGACACGGGTGCAACCCACAACTATTTAGCCTCGACTCAGGTGGACGCCTTGGCCTAGTTGTAGGAAAGGGAAGAGGACGTGTCAAGGCTATCAACTCACCCCCTCAACTAGTTGGGGGAATAGCCAGAGAAGTACCAGTGAAACTTGGCCCTTATGAAGGAAAAATCAACCTGCGGGTGGGGGTCATAGACGACTTTGAGTTGATAGTGGGGTTGGAATTCCTGAGGCAAACCAACACCATGCCTGTTCCATATGCAGACATGCTACTGATGATGGTGCCCTGCACCATCCCGTGCATGCCCATGAAGATGGCCGTGGAAAACATCTCGGCCCTGCAGTTAAAGAAGGGGGTCAAAAGACATGAACCTACACTCTTGGCTACCCTATGCATTAAAGATATAGAACGCTCCTCGGGTCATCTTTCTACACCCATGAAGGAGCTGTTACTGGAATTTGAAGATGTCATGCCATAAGACATGCCAAAGCGACTCCCGTCGAGGCGTATTGTGGACCATGAAATTGAGTTGGTGCCGGGTGCGAAGTCACCTGCCCGGGTGCCATACAGGATGTCACAACCCGAACTCACCGAGCTTCGGAGACAATTGACGGAAATGCTAGACACAGGGATCATCGTACCCTCCAAGTCCCCATATGGGTCCCCTGTGCTATTTCAAAAGAAACACGATGGGAGTTTACGACTATGTGTGGATTACCGGGCTCTAAACAAAATCACTGTGAAGAACAAGTACCCTATCCCACTCATGGCCGACTTGTTCGACAGATTGGGTAGTGCGGCGGTGTTCACCAAGATAGACCTGAAGACTGGTTATTGGCAAGTTCGGATCGCAGAGGGCGACGAGCACAAGACAACGTGCGTGACAAGATATGGGTCATACGACTTCCTGGTGATGCCATTCGGCTTGACTAATGCACCAGCCACATTTTGCACCCTGATGAACCAAGTCTTTCGGGAATACATTGATGAATTCGTGATGGTCTACTTGGACGACATTGTCGTATACAGCCAGACGTTGGAGGAACATCTAGAGCATTTGCGGAAGGTCTTAACACGATTGCGAGAGCATGAATTATATGTGAAGCTGTCCAAATGCTCATTTGCTCAAAAACAGATCGACTTCCTCGGGCATGTCATTGAGGAAGGACGGATCAAGATGGACCAACAAAAGATTCAGGCTATCACAGATTGGCCGCTACCTAAGGATGTTCACACCTTGAGGGCGTTCCTTGGCCTATGCAACTTCTATCGCCGTTTTGTGAAGAACTACTCTCTCATTGCAGTACCGCTAACAGAATTTCTCAAGAAGGTCACGCCTTGGGATGGGGACCCAGGCGAGCGGAGGCCTTCAATGCCTTGAAAGTGGCTATGTCTAGTAGCCCCGTCTTGGCCCTCCTTGATTTGGCCAAGCCATTTGAGGTGCAAACAGATGCCTCCGATTATGCACTTGGTGGAGTCTTGCTAGCCCACGAGAAGGAATTATTGACTGTCGTCCATTGCCTGCGCCTTTGGAGGTATTATCTGCTAGGAACCCCGTTCGTGGTCAAGACAGATAATACAGTTGTTAGCCATTTCCTGACTCAGCCGAAGCTGAATGGTCGACAGGCCAGGTGGCAGGAGCTTCTAGCGGAATTTCACTTCAACTTGGAGTACCGCAGTGGGAAGACTAATCAAGTTGCTGATGCACTAAGTCAGAGAGCAGATCTAGCATCAGTGTGCATACTCGCCACCCTAAGGGGGAGCGAAGTAGCCACCACCATCAACGACCAGATACTGGGTCTCCTTATCAAGGATCCTACTGCACAGTATTTGGTAACTTTGGTAGAACAAGGCAAGACTCGCCAGTTCTACACAGAAGATGGTTTCCTGAAAGTGAAAGGAAACCGACTTTATGTTCCCAAAGGAGGAGATCTACGAAGGACCCTTCTGGCGGAATGCCACGACACTTTGTGGGCCGGTCATCCTGGTGAAGAACGCACCATGGCGTTACTTCGCCATCCATATTACTGTGATGACGACGTCGCTCAGTACGTGAAGACTTGTCTCGTATGCCAGAAGGACAAGTCGGACCGTCTGACACAAGCAGGACTCTTGGAACCACTGGCTGTCCCAAAGAGACCTTGGGAAAGCGTTTCTCTGGATTTCATCACCGACTTGCCCAAGGTCGGGGATCTCACAACTATCTTGGTTGTGGTGGATCGATTTTCCAAGTATGCTACCTTTATAGCAGCCCCACAGTATATATTAGCAGAAGATACAGCTCGACTCTTCTTCTCTCATGTCGTCGAGTATTGGGGCCTGCCCAAAGACATCGTTAGTGATCGTGACTCGCGCTTCACTAGCAACTTTTGGACTCAACTCTTTAAGTGCCTTGGGTCAAAATTAAGGCACAATTCAAGTTTTCATCCGCAATCTGATGGCCAGACGGAGCGGTTCAATGGCATGC